>CM067359.1:106865817-106930817 GCA_034401795.1 Chaetoderma sp. LZ-2023a | reverse complement strand
CAAATCATCACCAGAGCACACGCCGCTGTAGGTATTGTATTTACTGACGAAATATTTTTGCGGGGTCTTCGAGAAAAAGTATCAAGGGAATGGAGTCTCGAGTGAAGACATATGACAGACATCATTAGACCGGCTCATAAAGGACGATTTACGTCACATTTAAAATTGGCCATTAAAACAGATGGTAGGCCCATGCTTAAGAAATTGGTTGCGATATAAAAGGTATTTTCGGGCTATAAAATGGCGGTCCTTTAAGCATAGTGGTCTTACGACCACCCGTCTCAAAGAAGCACAATCTTCTGGCCCCTAAAGTACAGATGACCGCAATAAACCTGCTAAGCTATATTCGATTCTTGACTAAACAACAGAATGTCAGAGTCAATCTGTCTGGATGATGAGAGATTCTATCCCCGGGAGCTCGCTTCTGACGAGACATTCATTATCATATATGTAATTTAGTAATGTTACTGTGTTTTTACTCGTCCTTATCAAGATTTGATTACGTCCCCAAAACCAACTAGCAGACAACCACACCACACCCCTCAGCATTGGCGTTTGCAAGTGTATCGCATATGATACGTCCCATTTGCGAGACAAAGATAATTGTAATCGACGGGCATCACTTTCGAATTCGATACATGTTTTCTACCGGCAAATTGTTTATAATTCACACACTCCCCCCCCCCCCCCCCCCCCCCCCTCTAGCCCCCCCCCCTAGCCCCGAATCTACCTGAATATAATCGTTAGCTTTTCATTCCACCACAACCTTGAGAAAACAGTCGACGCCACAACCACCTCCATATATACCACCAATTATCTCCAAGGAACTAGTTTGTTCACGTATCTTCGATTCAAGTCGTGGGCGTGTAATTCATTAAAATTCTCGTACACACTATATATATACAATGCTCAGCACCGAAGACCAATATAAGCATCGAATATAAAACACAAACATGATTCAACTTTCGATATTCTGAAAAAATTGTCACACAAAATTACTCACGAATTTTCGATATTTTGATAAATCAATAAATAATTTTTTGACTGGAGCCCAAAGCTATGCACTAGACACTATTGCGTACGAGAGTGCGTTTACACGCAAACACGCACCCGTCAATCAGAAAAGACGTTTTCCAACGATTGGGATATAGGATAAATCCATGTGTATACGATATGTCGATGGATATACGGTATACCGGTATATCGCGATTATTATGCGCTATGAGTATCGATTGTCGAGAACAATGTCATGCATCCGTGTATGTATGATATTTGTCTAATTCGAGAATAAATACTTAGCTATTTTTCGCCGATTTCTGCATTGGAATCGATTTATATACTTTGAAGTCCCAGAATCCCATTTTCAGATAATTAAGCTATATATAAGTAAGCCGTTGAATATTTTAAAACTAATTTGAATGGGGTCTGTTTCTGTACATGACAGCAAGAGCTCCCAGTTAAATTCGCTCCAAAATACTCGAGTTTTTAAAATTAAATTGTAATTTCATCAAAGAAATACAATTTGCGCGCTTCATAAGACACGATGCAGTTTTCATGACGGATTTATAGGCCTACCTCTTAGTGATTGCGGTGTCGTCTCACTTGCGGAGTAATTTATAATGACGGAATATACTTAAGTGGCAGATCGGATCCCACAATTAAATGTTCCCCATCATCAGGAAACAACCTTCCATTCTATATAGACTACTGAAATATGCAAGACAGCATTTAGCACCCCCACTGCCACCCCTCATAAGCATACCACCTCACTACCCAGCGATGAAACATTGACATCTTCAGCCCCACCACTATTATAACCACAAACTCCATTCGTAATGTAAATTTATACACCAAGTTCGTAGGTGATGATGTGGTGGTGATGGCGCTGAAGATGCCGACGTTGGCCACTTGATTGCGGGTTGGTATGCCGGGGTTGGGGTGGTGGAATGGCAGGTGGGTGGGGGTGAGGTGGTATGCTGGGGGCAGTTAGTAAATGCTGTCTGGCGTTTCTCAGGTGTCTTTTCTTCGTATTTATGTTACTGCTTAACCCTTTAATGACTAAATTTTGTTAAGAAAATAAAAATATTTCCTTATGGAATGTCAATTTGCAGGCCAAGAGAAGTGCTTTTTTGAAATTTTACCACTCCAATGGCTGGCTCGGTTACCGAGCCAGTCATTGCTATGGTAAATTCTCAAAAAATGTCTTCTCTTGGCCTGCAAATGGACATTCCTCAAGACCACTACACAGGCCGGTTTGGGCCGGCTTCGGCATGATGGGGTTAAAAAACTAGTGAAAATCATAATGTTTTCTTTTCAAAGAAAATCTGGCGTCACTATTGGATACATGTATGCCTATATGAATGTTGTTGTTGATATGAAACTACTCTCAGCAACACGTTTTCAAATTGCTCCTTGTTGATATGTACAAATTATCCGTTCACCAGTAGGGCAGCATCAGTAAAAGTACATAGTCAAGATTAGAATCCCAAAGTCCCAAGACGTCACCTTAAGGCAAGAACTATTAATGAAGACAGGAAGTCCATGCTCTCTTGGATATGTCTATGTCGCAATGCGCATGCCAGACCGGAAATATGAACGTAGCCTGGATTAGAAAGAGTTTCCGGATGTTTTTGCTGCTCGGGTGTATAAATGAAGAGTTGATTAAAGGCAAGGGAGGATTTGTTTATGTGACCGGAAATCACGTGGTTAGCCATGTGATGGTGAGTTCGGGTTTATAGGCCTGTGGCTGGAATATTACGAAATTACAAGCATTCTCTCCAATAGACTCCCACGCCCATCCGCAGACGGACGCAGTGACACACCCGCACATGTTCTAGATAGTTTCCAGACATATACTCACGGGATCACAATAAAGAAATATCCCCAACCCGCCCAAAGCTAAAATTAACCCTACCCATTTAAACGTGAAATTCGAGTGTTCCAACAGATGAGCTGCTGGGTATTTTGAAAACTAATTTGAGTGTAATCCAAGAACAATTAGTTTCAAAATATTCAAGAGCAAATTTCTTACACCATTAAGAACTTATCATTTCTGGTACGCGTGTCCGTTCCATGGGAAAGTTGTCTAGGTAAAGAAAGATAATTCACCTTTCCAGAGTATCTATCCATCATCAGACCTCGTATGACGTTACAATCAGCTCAGCGCGTGTATGATGACGTCATAATCATTACGTCACAAAGTGTTTCATATAGACCGTCATCAAATCTCAAATGGTCCGACACGTTGTATGAATTGTATGTCTTTGCAATTCTTTGCTGTTTAATAAACATGCTGTTGAATATTTTGACACTAATTTGACTGGGCGCTGTTGCTGCCTTAGGCAGTAACAGCATCCAGTCAAATTAGTTTCAAAATATTCAACAGCTTACCTGTGCATTTTTGGGGGGAAATGATAGTCAGGGTGTTCAGAGATCGATCGATCCCAACACGAGCGAGGTGTGGGTGGAGCTTAGCTAGAGATGGGCGGGGCATAGCTAAAACCGGAAAAGTCCATTGCGGGAACCGGATCTCGATCACTGTAATATCATCTTGTATATATTATCAAAATAATTTAACACGGTTAAAAAAAATGACCAGGATTTGTAAAGTCCACTTACGTCTAAGAGTCGTGTTCACTTTTCAGATGTTATTCGTTGGTAATGCCCACATGTGTCGATTAATGGCATGAGTATGACCACGAAGGTTCGATACATCCACCACCGCACCATATATTCCAATTTTCTCCAGAAATTGCATTGAATTTATCTATTAATACTGCATGAATTTCTAATGTCTTGCACTGAAAATCTATATTAGGCACGTGGAAACGGTTTTAAAACGTCCTCCTTATGACACATTCGCCAGTTCCTTTGATCCTCCAAAGACGCGTACTGTTCTGCTTCCGTTCCCCTTCCAACTCACACGTACTATTTGCCAAACGACACACTCACGCTCTCACCTCCTATACACACTCGTCCACCCGCCCGTCCACATTCCCACCAATCCGGCCACATGCACACATGCATAACGACCCCCCCCCCCCGCCTACCGCACGTATGTGCACGCACGCACTCACGCACGCACGCACGCACGCACGCACGCACGCACGCACTCCGCACTCACTCACTCACTCACTCACGCACGCACGCACGCACGCACGCACGCACGCACGCACGCACGCACGCACGCACGCACGCACGCACGCACGCACGCACGCACGCACGCACGCACGCACGCACGCACGCACGCACGCACGCACGCACGTACGCACGCACGCACGTACGCTCGCTGACTACACCAAATCTCGACTGAAGGCACATATTTCCGGAGATCACACCTACACGTGTATAACCACATCAACGGACTACATCCGTTTCTCCACAGACCCTACCTGCACCCACTTATATGTTGTTCAGAGCGCATATCGGTAATATATGTTTATAAATGGACCTTTCCAGTTTATTCATCCATCTTATGACGTCATAATCAACTACATGACGTGGAGGATGAGTCCATAATCAATGACATTATTCAATGACGTCATGCAGGGTGTAGCTAAGTTCGTCACGAACGCATAATTGATGACGGATGTACGAATTGTATATCTTTACTATTTCATAAACATACTTTGCAAAAATATTGCATATTTTGCAGCTAATTTGACGGACTCAGTTGCTGCCATAAGCAGCAACCTCACCCAGTCTTGGTTTCAAAATATTCAACAGCTTATCTGTATAATTTTCTGGAAATTGATAGACTGGTCGCTCAGTGATCGATCAATCTCAACACAGGGAAGTATGTATGGAGCTTAGTTAATGATGGACGGGGCATAGACAACACTGGATTCCTTCATTCCCGTCTTCAAACAGCAGCTGTGGTTCTTAATGTGACCAGAAACCTCACAGCAACGACATCAGACAAAAACACAAAATTCGTGCACTCGAGCTTAGATTACCTGGTTCGACTAGCTTAGCAACGACGATGTCAGTCTGCAAGGCTGTATAATGCGCCAATGGTAAGGCGATGACAACAAAAATAGAAAATAATGATACAGACAGCACAAATAACTATAATCCATTTGCATCCATTTCAGGAGCATGCTGGACGGTAATTTTACTAAAAGATGGGCGCTCAACAGAGACGAATAATCTTAGACGCCAGCATTGCAGTTACTCGGCTGTAATGGATCTTTCCTGTTTTAGCTATGACCCGCGCATCCCCAGTTAAGCTTCTCCCACGCTTCGCCCGTGTTGAGGTCGATCGATTCCCTAATCTCCCTGAATCTCAATTTCCAGAAAACTATACAGGTAAGTTGTTGAACATTTTGAAACCAATTCCTCAGGCAGCAACAGCGCCCAGTCAAATTGGTTTCAACGTATTCAAAAGCATGTTTATTAAATAGTAAAGACATACAATTCGTACACTAATGCTTAGTCCGTCATACATTATGCGTTCGTTGACGAACTTAGCTACGTCATTTATGGCGTAGTTGATTATGACGTCATCCTACACGCGAGGTAGTTGATTATCACGTCATATGATCGGCTGAGAAACTGGAATCCTCCATTTGTATATTGCATCGGAAACACGGTCATCATCTGGGATACATACACACAGTCCATTTCGGAGACCAGTCTTGTCGGGACCCAGCACTGGGACTAAATGCCTGCCATTTTCGGTGGATTTCTGCCCAGTTTATGAGGAATTTAGAATGCGGCGTCACGCATACACTTTCACGGAATTATTACGTATTGATTATATTATTTATTACGCCTGTCTATATTGATGCTTGTTTGACTGGGACCTACAGCAACATCCACCTATCAAAAATAATTAGACCCTAATACGCGCAAAACGTGAGCGAAACTGAGCTAGAGCTGGTTGTGTTATAGCTTGAAATGGAGCCCTTCAGTGATGAAAATAATGATAATAATGTCTATGAAAATGGTGGAAACTAGGAAATGATGGCAATTGATGATGCTGTAACCATGAATATTTTCTATAAATTTATTGGTTAATGTTATTAATATATTATTTTGACGGTAAGCTATTATCCGCCATGCAATTGATAATACTGATTGTAGCGCAACATGGGCAAGTAGCCTAATGTGGAATAATACATTCATTCATTATTGATGTATTGACGGGTGAATCCACGAAGTGGGCCGAGGTTTGGCACAATTTTATTGACAAGCGTGTTATCAAAATGGGACTGTGCAGCATTGTTATTCAACGTTTTCTCCACAAGCTCTAGGCCTATTATCTGATATTTCCTGCTTGGTATCCCAAAATTCTTCGCTTCCGCCGCAACCCGCAGACATGTGCCAATAGATTACTACTACATTGACAATGTATTGGAAAATGCACACCTGCGCCTAGTTTAAGTGTACGCGAATGGTGATGTACTTAATACTCACGTTGCCGAGGTTACGACATGCGCTACTAATGGCTTATATTATTGTGATACCTTGTATTGAAACACTCAAATTCAATTGAACCATTAACCCTTTAATGACTAAATTTGTTCCAAAAAATTAAAATATTTACTTATTAAATGTCCATTTGCAAGCCAGGAGAAGACCATTTTTGAAATTTTACAACTTTTGTCACGCTAGTTAGGGCTCTGTCATTTTCAAGTTAATTTGGCTGGCACGGCACATGAGAAGTTCGACCTCAGGCCTTAGTATCTACCATGGATTGAATCGGTGACCTATAGCGTCAAACTATAATAAGAATTGTCAATGAAATACGTCGCTTCAACTCTTGAATGTAATCATACCATAATATTACGATGTTGAAGTAGAGGGTTTGTTTAGCAAAAACATGAATCTTTCTAATTCCTATGCACAATAAAACACGATATATATAACAGTGCATAGATTACGATGTCAATGGCTTGCGCAGTGAGGGATTCTTTCTAACTATTCCCCGTCCATCTCTAGGTAACATTTAACCCTATAGTGACTACATTTTGTCAAGAAAATCTAAATATTTGCTTATTGAATGACCATTTGCAGGCCAAGAGAAGAAATTTTTTGAAAATTTACCACTGGAATGACTGGCTTCAGTTACCGAGCCAGTCATTCCAGTGGTAACTTTTCAAAAAAAGATTTCTCTTGGACTGCAAATGGTCATTCCTCAAGATCACAGCATAGACCGGTTTTGACCGGCTTCATCATGAAAGGGTTGATACTTTAAACCCTTCAGTTACAGAATCTCAAATTCAAGGTAATTGTGCAGAGAAGAGGTTCATTATTTTAAAACTAAATTGACTGATTGTTACCAATAAAATTTGTTTCAATATATTGATACTGAAGTCGTTTGTGATCAGTGTATGTGCCCTGGGTGTATGGACAGGCGAATTATGCAATGACTCGTGATAACGGTGTACACACACGATACGGTGGTCAATTACTCAGACAGCTTTCTGAAAGACAGATTTAAAAATAAACCGCAATTATTCTGTCAGAATATTTGGGTATTACGAAATCAACCGTCGATCTGTCATTCAATAAAGAAAAAATTCCCGTTAATCACCGGCGCCATTTCATACAGAGAATTTTCTGTACTGATGCTTTAGCCAAAAATACAGAAACCACAGCGTATTTAAGGTGATGTGAAAGAAGACATGTGTACATTTGTGAACGGTGATATCGTAAACTCGTATTGTCCTTGACGGAAATACATCAAAGTATCTTTTAAAAATAGACATCTAAATATACGTAACACGAAACTGCATAACATAACCAATCGCTGGAACAGCGCAAAGGTTTCCAAAGCGGCCTATCCTGAACGATTCGATCAGCGATTGTCTTCGGAACGGAGAATCAGAAACAATAAAACCCGCATTATTGTCGCCTTGTAACTAAGGCAATCTGCAGAATCAAAACATTACCAGAGCACACGCCTACTGTAGGTATTGTATTTACGGACATTATATTTTTGCGGGGTCTTCGAGAAACAGTATCAAGGAATGGAGTCTCGAGTGAAGACATATGACAGACATCATTAGACCGGCTCATAAAGGACGATTTACGTCACATTTAAAATTGGCCATTAAAACAGATGGTAGGCCCATGCTTAAGAAATTGGTTGCGATATAAAAGGTATTTTCGGGCTATAAGAAAATGGCATGCCGTCTTAAAGAATCACAATCTTCTGGCCCCTAAAGTACAGATGACCGCAATAAACCTGCTAAGCTATATTCGATTCTTGACTAAACAACATAATGTCAGAGTCAATCTGTCTGGATTATGAGAGATTCATCCCCTAGAGCTCGCTTCTGACGAGACATTCATTATCATATATGTAATTTAGTGATGTTACTGTGTTTTTTTCTCGTCCTTATCATGATTTGATTACGTCCCCAAAACCAACTAGCAGACAGCCACCCCACACCTCTCAGCATTGGTGTTTGCAAGCGTATCGCATATGATACATTCGATTTGTGAGATAAAGATAATTGTAGTCGACGGGTAGCAAATCAAACGGCGTCCAGAAATCTAAGCTGACAATTTAAGTGGCGAATACAAATCATGAAAAGGATTCAGAACAACATATTTTGTTCGATAACATGAAAAATCACGATACGGGAATAATTCTGAATTTTCATTCACGATTTGATAAATAAGTAGTTTGACTGGAAGCTACATATGCCATTGATACTATTACAGTAGCAATGCGTGTCTGCATGCAAGCACCCAACCCTTCCATCACCAAAGATGTTTTCCAACAATGGGATATAGATTGAATCGATGGCTATACGATATATCAATGGATATATACGGTATGGCGGTATATCTCGATTATTATGTGCTATGATTACCGACTCTCAAGAACAATGTCAGGCATCTAAGTATGTATTATATTTTTCGCAATAGAGGAATACAATTGAGCTATTCCCCTCCCATTTCTGGCTGTGTTTCTCCTTCATTTTCTATAGATTTGGAATCGATTTATATACTTTGAATTCCTAGTATCCCATTTTCAAAGATAAATAGGGTATATAATTAACCCTTTCAGAACGAAGCGGGCCTAGACCAGCCTCTGCAGGGGACTTGAAAAATGTCCATTTGCAGGCCAAAAGAAGACTATTGGCCTGCAAATGGACATTCAATAAATACATATTTTAATTTTTTGAACAAATTTAGTCATTAAAGGGTAAGCCTGTGAATATTTTGAAACTAATTTGAACGGGGTCTGTTTCTATACATGGCAGAAAATTTGTTTAAAAATATTCGATAACTATCTTTTATTAAATTGTAAATTCAACAAAGAATTACAATTCGCACACTTCATGGCGGACGAGGTAGTTTTCTTGACGGAGTTATAGGCCTCCGTCATAGCGATTGCGTGTTATCTCACTGGTTACGTAATATATAATAACGTCATGTACTTGAGTGGCAGATCCGATCCTTCAATAGAGGATTCCAGTTTATCCTTCAATCTTATGGCGTCATAATTAACTGCGTGACATAATCGATTACGTCATGAATGATGTAACTAGATTCATAACAACCGCTTAATTGATGACGGACTAGGCATTGTTATACGAAGTGTATGTCTTTATTGTTTAACATAAACATGCTTTTAAATATTTTGAAACTAATTTGACTGGGACATATTGCTGCCATAGGCAGGGAGTTCAAGGATTGATCGATCCCAACGCAGCCAGAACTGGATTCTTCCATGTGCCGCGTCATCAGCAGCCAATATTGAAATACGCATTTGATTTAAACATATTTTATTGTAACAATTGCACAATGGGATCGGGCACAAGTTCTTACAACTTAGATTTGTCCTCTCCCTACAGAATTATTATAAGCAGCCAATGATTGAGAACACTAAAACGAGGTGAGAGAAAAACAATAAATTAAAAGGTGAGAGAGAGAGAGAGAGAGAGAGAGAGAGAGAGAGAGAGAGAGAGAGAGGTGGGGGAGAAAAACGATGTAAACAGATTTAAAAAGAATGGGAAAGAAAAAGAACAGCTCCTTTAAACACTTTCATTGTCGGATAGCAGTTAGCCATTAATATAATAACGCATGACAGCGTTTACCACCCCACCGCCACCCCCTCTCCAGCACACCACACATTGGAGTCTTCAGCGCCACCAGCAGCACAAACACAACCTCAAATTATGGCGTCTGAAGATGCCGGTTTTGGCCACGGGGTTATGTCGGTGGTATGCTAGGGGCGGTTAATGAAATCTGTCGAGCGTGTTTCAGTATAGACTATCCCTCGTATTGATTGTACTGCTTAACAAAACAAGTGTTAATTTTTCGAAGAACACCTGGCGTAAATTTTGGATACGTGCATATGAATGTTGTTGCTGATATGCAACTACTCGCAGCAACGCGTTTTCAAATTACATCTCGTTGACATGCCCAAAATACACGTTCAGCAGGATGACTACATCAGTAAAAGAAGTCACCATTCAGGAATCCCAAGATGTCACCTCAAGCCCAGAAAAATTAATGAAAACAGGAACTTCTCGCTACGTGATATGTCTATGTTGTAATGCGCATGCCAGACCGGAAATATGAACGTAGCCCTGATTAGAAACAGTTTCCGGATGTCTTTGCTACTCGGATGTGTAATGAAGAGTTGATTAAAGTCACGGAAGTATTTGTCTAGGTGACCGGAAATCACACTGATGCTAAGGTCACGTGGCCGGAATATTACGAAATCTCAAGCATTCTCACCAACATACTCTCACGCCCATTCGCAGACGGACGCAGTGACACACTCCAGGCGTGTTCTAGAAAGCTTCCAGACAAATAATAGCATTTATCACGTGATTGTAAGGATAAAAACTACCCCCCCCCCACCCCCAACACACCCAAAGCCAAATATAACGTTAACCATTCAACCTGCGAAAATTCCGTGTTCCAACAACAGAGGTGTTGACTAATTTGAAACTAATTTGACTGGAATCTGTTACTGCCATTGGCAGCAACAGATCCAAGTAAAATTAGTTCCAAAATATTCAACAGCAAATTTCTTACATCATAAAGAACTGATTATTTCTAGTATGTACGGGTTAGTGTGTGGTTAAGAAAATCTATGTATAGACAACTAATTGCCTGAACGTGGGCTCATTCACTGTAATTTCACCTTGCCATATATAGCTATTGTCAGGCGTGCAAAATAATTTAACATGATTGAGAAAAATTACCGAGTTTTGTAAAGGCCACGTACGCGTGCTCACTTTCCAGAGTTATTATTTAGTAACGCCGATGTGTCGATTCATGTCATAAGTATGAACGCGAACGTTCGATACACGCTCTATCGGATTGGTGGACGTTGCGCCGGACCATATATAGCAATTTTTCCCCAGAAGTTGCATTGAATTTATCTCTCAATCCTGAATGAATTTCTTATGTCTTGCACTGAAAATGTACGTTGTGTGCACGTGCCAACTGTTTTAAAACATGCTCCTTATGAAACACTCAACAGACCACACCCGCATCCACATCTCCATTATTCAGGTCACATATCTACATTAGATATTTTTCTATGGACTTTTCCAGTTTATCCTTCCATCATATGACGTCATAGTCAACTACGTGGCGTGTAGGATGACGTCAAATTAGTTTCAAAATATATCCAATCTGCGTGGCTGTATAACGTGTGAATGGCAAGGCGACTATGACAAAGATAGAAAATAATGACGCCGACAACACAAATAACTATAAGGCATTTTCAGGAGAATGTCGCAAGGTAATTTTACTAAAAGACGGACGACCAAGAGAGATGGACAATTTTAGACGCCATCTTTATACTTCTGGAGTTGTGTTCATAATTTAACAGCGTTCTTCATGCTCGCTTCGCTTATGCCATTTTGTGGCCGGGCCAAATTTGACAAAATACAAAATCCTTTAGAATTGCGTATCGAACGTTGTACGAGAATGATAGCGAGGTTATGGACAGAGTTAGGATAAACTAAGCCTATAGGACAAACTATATAGAATATAGTTATTCGCGTTATATACTATATTATTATTCTGAATATGGAAGCAAATATATGAAAGCATATATTCGGTATCAAGTTTGTCTCTAATTAAAGGATAACTAATCCCATCTCTTGATAGCTATTCAGGTGATCTAACACGCCGGTCATAAACTATCCAGGTAATTTTAACATTTTTCTCACGCCGCTAAGGAAAGATAATCAGGATTTAGTAGTTAAATGTTGGTAGAGTTCTACACCCTATGATGGCTGTCATGATTTACTTTTCAACCAATCAGAAAACTCCTAGTGTGTCTGCCTCGATATAAAATATGGCTCAGTCATAGAGGCTCAAGCGATAGTTTGGAAATGTGGTATACAATCAATCCTACAGGTAAGCTGTTGACTATTCTGAAACCAATTTAATTGGAAGTTGTTGCTGCCATAGGCAGCAACAACTTCCAGTCAAATTAGTTTCAAAATATTCAATGGGATGAGTATTACATAGTAAAGAATGTGATGCTTTGGAGATGACATGACATCACACACAATAGCTTGGGGAGACAAAATGGTATCGATCACTGTTCAATATTTACTCGATATTACAAAACTGATAATTGCGAAACAGATCAGGGAATGTGACAGAATATGAATGATATGGATTCTATAAACCATATTCTATCGGTGCAGTACAACATTTGAGATGCGATTAGCATCGCTTTAACATGTGAACTAAAATGAATTATGGTAGTATATATATATATATTCTCTGATAAATGTGCATTATGCACATGACATCATATACATTCACCAAGCATCCGTGTAACCCGTTAACCCTTACCACTCTGGTGTCAAAACTTTAAATTTTCAAATTAAATTAAAAGATGAACTGGTGTTCGTTTTTCAACAAATTTGGTGGGAGATGGTGCTCTCGTTTCCATTAACATCTTCCACCAAAATTGTTGAAAAATGTACACCAGTTTCTGTGATATTGACACAGAAAAGGATAAAATATTGACATCAGAGTGGTAAGGGTTAATGACTAAAATATTTGCTTATTGAATGCCCATTTGCAGACGAGGAGAAACCGATTAAAAAAAATTTACCACTGGTATGACTGGCTCAGTTAGCGAGCTAGTCATTTCAGCCATAAATCTTCAAAAATAATCTTTTAATTGGCCTGCAAATGGACATTCCTCAACACCACGGCAGAGGCCGTTTTTGGCCGGCTTCGTCATGAAAGGAATTAACCCTTTGTTCAATCAATTACAAATTCGCAATTTCAAGGTAACTAAACAGGTAACGTGTTAAATACTTAATTTGACAGGAATCTATTTCTGCCAAAGGTTGAGTTTTTTTTAAATTACTTTGTCTGGGAGCCGTTGCAGCCTAAGGCGACAGCAGCTTCTAATCAAAGTAGTTTAAAAATGGTTAACAATTTGGCACATGCTCTCATTGCCATTATTATCGATGGGTGTATATGCCCAATTTCACGACACCCAATATCTTTCGACAAGTTGCCTGTTGTATAATGGACTTCCATCTGGTACTGTCTGATGCCATATTTGTCAGGTCTTGAACCAACAAGCACCCTTCAAATATTGGTTAAGGTACCAATTTAGGCTCTTCGGATGGTTACTGGGTTTATGAAGACCACTCCGGTAATGACGATGGAAGGACGTCACAATATCCAGCCACTCGAGCAGAGACGGAAACTCAAGCCCGAGATTCAATACGATAAATTCAAATTGATGCCTCACCATCCCATGCATATTCTGACTCAGTAAATGTCTAGAGGAAGGCTCAAGAGGAAGAATTTCGTATTAGCCTCAAAGAAAATTAAAAAGAAAACCGGTGAGCCAGACATCTTGCCCGCATGCAGAAACATAACTGCTGTCTTTGAGAGGGAACCGTGGAAAAGCTCTGAAATAGAAAACATAATTTCAATTGGACCCTCAATTCCAGGGATTGAGCACCAGGGAGATCAATCAGAGATGGCCAACACAGTTCTTGAATTAAACCATATTTTTGGACACTAGCCTGAAGAAGAGTGAAGGCTGTCAAGAATGGAGGGGCAGGTGCTCACGTTCGGTTTTCATGTGGAGGTATGCCAGACTTATGCTTGTCAACTGGGAAACACTGTACCAATTAGACTGCAGAAATTCCGGCACTAATCCTAGCTGCTACAACGTAAAACCAGAAATGAAAATATTGTCTTCGTGACAGACTCTCTCTCAGCGCTCCAGACAGTGGACAGTGAAAAGGAATGTACACATTTAATTCATGAAAATCGTACACACCTGGCTAAGGAGAACAATGCCGCCTTACAGTGGACCCCTTGCACTGAGGTATAACAGGAAATGCCAAAGCTGACCAATTGGCTAAGGAAGGGCCAAACAAGGAACAGTACAAGTTCTGAAGAACTGAAGTATATCATTATGACCACATGAACTACCAGCAAACGGCATATTGATGCAATACGCAGTCTCAGTAATGAGGATTAGACATGCATCTTCAGGTCAAAGACTGGTCACAATCGTCACAATGTACATCTTCACCGCCTCAAGTTTACAGATTCTGCACTTTGTGAGTGCCAACAGGCAGAAGAAACAGCACAATATATCTTGCAGCACTGTGAGCGGTATGCACAGGCTATGAGAGGCTGGTGGCTCATTGAAGTATCTGTTGAAGAGAAGATCAGAAGCGACCGAGACAGTTTGATTACCACTGCAGCTTTCATGCACAGAATAAGGAAAACCGCCTAAGATTACTCTCATTAGAAAGATGAAACGCAAGAAGAAGAACCCCTCTTCAAGTCAGTCTCTTAATTCTATCTATCCGACAACACTGGCATTCCCTGGCCTCTTCGATAATCGATACACCCCTCTATGATTAGCTTCCCCAGGCTGCCACCACCTGTTCTTGTCACATATTCAAAAAGCTCTAGGTTTCTTCGGTTTGTAATGTTCAACATGCTTCTAGGATTGTGTTCTATCGCCAGCACTCTTACATTTGTTTGATGGCCCTGTCATTCTGAGTCAAAGTCCAGCTCTCACAGCCAACAATGCAATGCTGAATACCAATGAGCTACATTTTTGTACGCTCTGATGTATCATGACATTTACAAATCCTCCGCAGGTTAATCACTGCTTGTCTTGCCATTTGTCATTGCCAGTCTTCCTTTAACTTCTTTCGCACTGCCTCCTTTATTGGTGATGCAACTGCCAATAAAGTTAAAATCTTTGACCCCCTCGATCAATTCACCTCCAGCAGTCATTCACCGTGTCTGAGTATCTTCAATGAACATGATCTTCGTTTTCTTTACATTAAAAAGCGACCCTCGCTTCCTCGCTCGCAACGTAACCATTCAAGCAATCAAAGGATGAATCCAGTTTTATATATCCCCCGCCCATCTGTAGCAAAGTTCCACCCACGCTTTGTTCATGTTTGGATCGATCGATTCCTGCACTCCCTGAATCTCAATTTCCAGAAATCTATACATGTACGCTGTTGAATATTTTAAAACTATTTTGACAGGGTGCAGGCAACAACAGCGCCCAGCCAACTTTGTTTCAAAATATTCAACAGCATGTTAAAGACATACAATTCATACAACTTGCCGGACTATTAAGCGCTTATGACGGACTAAACGCGTCATTAATGATGTAATTGATTATGACGTTGACCTACATGTGGCATAGTTGATATGATGACATATGATTGACTGAGACCCTGGATTCATATATTCCTTAAATCCCTCTTCCTTGTTAACCAGCAACGTCGTGTCAATATATCGAGCTTATTATGCACGATTTATCACGATATTGACTAGGACGATATCGTGTAACACTACTATACATCAGCAGTGTCGGTGAAGTAATCACATCTTGCCACAAATCCTGATGCGTCTTTACCACATGAACTACCAGCAGACGGCATACTGATGCAATACACAGCCTCAGTAATGAGGATTATACATGTATCTTCAGGTCACAATCGTCTCAATGTACATCTTCACTGCCTCAAGATTACCGATTCTGCAGTTTGTGAAAGCCAACAGGCAGAAAGAACAGCAGAATATATCTTGCAGCACTGTGAGCGGTATCTATTGAAGAGAAGATACAGAAGATAAGAAGCGGCCGAGACAGTTTGATGACCACTGCAGCTTTCATGCACAAAATAAGGAACACCGTCACGATTACTCTCATTAGAAAGATGAAACGCAAGAAGAAGAACCCCTCTTCAAGATATACTCCAATACCACTTTCCCACATTGACATCATTACGCCGGGATTTCCCTAAATCAATGCTCATAGCACAGCGGCTGGCTGGTAGCGCCGCCAACAAGCAGCTGACCCGAATTTAGTTACTATTGCACTAAAATACATCGCAATTTAACCCATTCCTATCATAAATTAAAACCAATATACACATCATTGGAAAGCGCATTCAATTGGCTAAACATCAATACATTATTTATATTTTTGCAAAATTTTAACCGAAATACTTGTGTGTATAAAAACACCATTCGACGTAGATTCGCTAAATCAAGTGAGCAATAGTTTAAAATTGCAATCAACTGAATTACATTTTACAAAGCTATAAAAATTCATGCAGAAGTGTATAGAAAATTGGCTTATCTTTCAAATGATGTATGACTTCAATAATATTATTAACATAGTTCTTCATATATACTGCTTAAATTGAGTTGTACTTGATTCCAATAGTAAGGCTATGATGTTTGCGCGTCCGCTATCACGGTTACCAGTCAGAAGTGATGTGCGCAATGCATTCTGGGAAGGTAATTTCTCAAAATACGCTAATGTGGTAAAGGTCTATTGAATCTTGCAAGTACTCTAAGCAATGATTCGAATCGCTAGATGATGTACCAATAGACCTTTCCATTTTATCCATCCATCGAATGACGTCATAATCAACCACGTGACATGTGGAATGACATCATAATCAATGACGTCATTATGACGTCACGAATGACATATATAAGTACGTCATAAACGCATACTTGAGGATGGCCTGTGCGTTGTGGTACGAATTGTATGTATGTCTTTACTATTTAATAAAGAGTCTGTTGAAAATCTTTAACAACTTATCTGTATAGTTCTCTGGAAATTAATAGCCATGGAGCTCAGGGATCGATCGATCCCAACACGAGTATGCACTTTTTAATGTGGTACGTTTGAGTGTAATTATTTTGTATTTGGCAAGCTTTCGCATACTTATGTGCGAAAGGTGGCAAAAGCAAGTGCACTTATACTGAACCGTCTTTGAATGCAGCTGAACGTCCCGTCCACCCCGCCCCCGTCCCAATGAATCAGACTCATTCGAGACAGATCATAACAAATATAATTAAAGTCATTTTGTAGCTTGGAGCCATATAGAATAAGTAAGTTAAATAAGAATCGCATTACAAACAACTTAGCTCCTTAAGCGATAATTAACATTCAGCCATACTTGGCTTCATTACGATTCCCATCTACGGCACAACAGTAACCCCCCTAGGAAATTGGGTGATCCTTTCTCGGTATTTCATCCCACCCACCCCACCGCCAATTTCTAGCTAATCTCCGTCCATATATCAGATAAAACATGATTTCCAAGACCCTAAATGTCACAGTATACACGTAAGCTGTTGAATTCTGAAACTACTTTGACTACCAGCAACAGTTCCCTGTGGAATTAGTTTCGAAAGATTAAACATAATTTTGACTCAATTGTAAATTTATCAAAGCCATATAATTCGTATACCAATCACAGACTTTTCGTTTTTCACGACTGAGCTATACGTCATTATGTTTCTGACGTCAGCTAGTGATGTATTTGGTTATGAAGTCAAGAGACGTGAGTGACAGTTCGGATGCATCCATTATGGGTAGTTCATTGACTCTAATGGACCTTTCAAGAGGAATGACGTCATATGACGTCACAATCAGGTAGCGGCGTGTAGGACGACGTCATAATCATTGCGTCATAAATGATTGTATACCGCCCGTCTTTAACTCTTAATAGTCCGTCACGTTGTAAGAATTGTATGTCTCTACTATTTAATAAATATGTTGTTGAATATTTTGAAAGTAATTTGACTGGGCGCTGTTGCAGCTATAGACAGCTTGTCTGTATAGTTTTCTGGAAATTGATAGTCAGGGAGTTCAGAGATCGATCAGTCCCAGCACGATCGAGGTGTGGGCGGAGACTAACTAGAGATGGGCGGGGCATAGCTAAAAACGGAAAGGTCCATTAGCAGAGGCTTGTGATAGCCGCTTGGTCTGCACGCTCTAATGAATTTGGTATTTCCGGGTATATTCTCTGAGGTAGACTCTTTAAATGGCATATATGGAGAAATCCATTTTACGTATAATTTTATAAATATTTAAGGCATTAGTGTAAGGTAATTAACAATCAATAAGATTAATATGACTAACATTCGTTAAATAGGTAATATTAAGCCGCAAACTCAGCATAATTATGACCTGATACACAAAATTACGTTAGGACTTGTATGTTTACTGTATTCTGCGGCCGTAGTTGTAGAAACATCACACAGCTGCAATCAGTCCTTCTTCGATTTGATTTTGATTTGACTGTGCAGAGTCCTGCTTTCTTGAGGTCACATCGCAGCACGCGTAACATATTTGTGCAATGACGTCCTCTCCTAGCTTTGTATTTGCTGGCTCCCAGGAGGGCAAATTCCAAGGCTGTCTGTGCTGGTGTGTCCCCTCCCATCCTTAGCACATGGCCAAACATGGACTATCTTTGCTGGGGGGACGTTGGTCTTGTGGAAGTTTCCCGCACACATTTCAATGCAGCGGCAAGGTAAAGGATGAAAAGCACAGGAGATAGACCACCTCCCTGTGGGGAGCTGATTGATGCCTCAAACTCTGCAGACCTCACTGACGTGACCTCTACTCTCAGGTTGTGGTCTGATAGTAGTAGCCTCACTAGTCATAGCTCATCTTCATTGCAACTGGCCTGGCGTAGTACATCTAGGATCTTTGAGTGTTTAATTGTGTCGAAGCCTCGTGACACGTCAATGCCAATTTTGTGGACATCCCACGTTTAAAGCCACTTTGACGTGATCCGGCGAAGTCGTCGATCTTGTCTCGGATGCGGCATAGAGTAACATTGCATAGAATTTTTCTGTATGCCATTGAGGAGCACAATGGGCCATAGATTGGCTGGGGTGGGGTTGCAGGTGGCTTGTTAGGCTTGAGTATCCATATAAGGGGGCCTTGGCCTACACCATCGATGGAAAGGTGATGCATAACAGCTGCATTGATAAGCTGCGTGGTCGGTTTTGAGATAATGCTACTTGCATATTTAAATAGCTCATTGCTCATGCTATCAGGTCCGGATGCATGTCGATTTTTCAGGGCTTTGAGTGCCTTCTCAACTTCTTCTGTTTTAAGTGGTGTTAGTAATGGCCTGGGGTCTCATGAGAATGGGTGAAAGGGCATGATGACGTACCAAGGTTGATTCTGAGCTTTTTTCGCTTAGTGGGTGTTCCACTCTGACGTCACGTCATCTTGCAATTCAAGGGAGGTAATTCATGGCGTGATTTTCTAATGCTATGTAATTTATTAATAATAAATAGTAAAATATGCTATGTATTAGCAAAATAATAACAGCTATAGAATTTGGAGGGACTTAATATATTGCAATGTCCTAAAATGCTACCTCTATATATGACCTTTACGATTTTGAATCCGACGGGTCGAATTCGATAACTTATTTATAATTTAATAACTATTCTGATGAATATTTTGGAATTATTTGACCTGGAGCAGTTGGCAGCAGCATCTTCCTATGACTTAAGTTTCAAAATATGTAACTCTATGTGTCTGTATACTTATCCCGCACGTGGGATTCCGGGATATCAGTTTTCAAATGGTCAAACATCCTTATAACAATAAAAGATAATGTAGTTTGATATTAAATCTATTTTCTTCAGAAGTAAGCCCGTATCACGTGAAGCATTGTCTTTCACTCCTTTTTGAAACTGTATATCCGTGGATTACAGACCTCTCTGGACAACAAAACTACGTTTGTATGAGGCGAATGCAGGAATCTAGTTTTAGCTATGCCGCGCCCATCTTTAGCTTAACCCCATTCACACTGCCCGTGCTGTGATCGATCGAACCCCGAACTCGCTTTAAACTATACAGATAAGCTGGTAGCAATAGCGCCATGTAAAATTAGTTTCAAAATATTCAACACCATGTTTATTAAAGAGTAACGACATATAATTCGTATAACAACGCATAGTCCGTCATCAATTGAGAGTTCGTAACAAAATATAGTTACGCCATTCATGACATGATTGATTATGACGTCATCCTATACGTCCCGTAGTCGATTATGACTTCATATGATTGATAGATAAATTGGAATCAACAACGGGAAGTGTAGGATGATGTCATACTCAGTTACGTCACGAATGGCGTAGCTAGGTTCGCGAAGAACGCTTAATTGATGTCGAACTAAGCGTCGTTGTACAAATTATATGTATTTACTATTTCGAAACTAATTTGACTGGGCGATGTTACTACAGCTTACCTGTATAGTTTTCTGGAGATTGATAGTCAGGGAGGTCAGAGATCGATCGATCCCTTCACGAGCGAGGCGTGGGTGGAGCTTAGCTGGACATCGGCGGTGCATAGTTAAAGCTAGAAAGATCCATTCTAGTTAAGGTGTCGTGAATTGTATGCGTGTTGGTTACTCAAACATGTACTACCGATTTGAAACTAACTCACTATGAATGACTGAGAAATACATATTGCATTCATTCAATAAACCTGAAATTTAAATTGGCACGTAAGAAAACGGCAGAATATTAACAAATATATAGCATCAAAGAGATCCTCCGTGTAACAACTTGGACATCCCCACACCAAGCCACCTACCTACGCCACCCCTGACCATACTAACCTAACAATACTAACCAAACCACAATCTAAACTATTCTATTCTTCTTCTATCTATTAATAAGCAACACCTGCTGAGAAAGTCAAAATTCAAATAATCGGCAACGGAAATGCCTCTAGAATAGATGGTTAGATCTATGACCGAGGAAACTCTAAAGTCGTGGTCACTGTGCCGTGGATGTACTGAGTGGCCCAGTCTTTTGTGATGGCCCATAGGTCGAAAGGCCTGTATGGTTAGGTTGACACAAGTAGGCCTAGCGCTTGTGAATCGACAATCACTAATTTAATTTAAATTAGGTCTGGATATTGTGATTCTTGAGTAAAGGTGATCGGTGATCGCACCACACTAAGCTTCCTTTCTCCATTTCACATGGAGCAGTCAACCCCGATCCCTTCCATTCTCAGACTCTTCGATATAGAGCATTTGGTGTCAAGAAAAATAATAACGCATAGAATAAAAATTTCAACAACAAAAATTAAGACCAACAAAGAAGTTAACCCCTCTTGTATCAACTTAACCCTTTACTGGTCAAGCTTACCAAAAACAACTTTGCAGTGGTCTTCAGACATAGTTATTTGAAAGGACTAGAGAAGAGTATTTTGAATATTTATCACTAGAATGACTGGCTCGGTCACCGAGCCAGTCATTCTAGTTGTAAATTAAAAAAAATACTCTTCTCTCGGCCTACAGATAGACACTGGCTAAGTATAAACTTACATTGTCCTTACCATTATCCCTTTAATGGTCAAGTCGGCGAAAAACAATTCAGTGGTAAATTTACAAACGTAGTCTTCTTAAATTAAACTTTCTTGAACAATATTGACCATCAAAATGTTTAATTGATATATCAAGTAGTATTTTGGGCGCTTTGGGGCGCTGTTGACGCAAGTGGGGTTAATACCGTTTTGAACCTGGCGTGAATGGGACCTGTTTAACAGGGACGCAAACAATGTATGCGTGCTTACTGTATTCTGCGGCTGTAGTAGTAGAAATATCCTACGGCTGCAATCAGTTCTTCTTCGCTTTTGCCCACTGTGTCTTGTCCTCAGCTAAAATCCTTAGCTTCATTAGGTCCATTCTAGACTTGAGTGTACCTAGTCCTGCTTTTTTTAGGTCACCTCGTTGCACGCTGAGCAGATATATGCAATGACGTCTTCTCCTGGCTCTGTATTTGCTGGTTCCGAGTAGGGCGAATTCCAAGGCTCTCTGAACCATACGCCAACCAAATCAATCAATCATCGCCAGGAGTGAACATATATATAATATAGTGATCTATTTCTAGTTATGTTGCTCACATTTCTAGCTAAGCTCCGCCCACATTCACGAGTGCATGCTGAAATCTGTTTGAAACAACGAACCCCGAATCCGTAGAATCTAAATTTCTACGTAACAATACAGAGAATGTTGAATATGTTAGACTATATACCTTTATCCACCCATCATATCACGTCATAATCAACTACGTGATGTGTAGAATGACATCATAATGAATGACGTCATTCTGACGTTATGAATGACGTAGATAAGTACGCCACGGACAATATTTGAAGACCGACTATGCGTTGTGGTACGAATTGCATGATAATACTACTTTTATTTACTATTTAATAAATATTCTGTTGAATATTTTGAAACTAATTTGACTGGGCCCTGTTGCTGCCATAGGCAGCAACAGCACCCAGTCGAATTAGTTACACAATAGTCAACAGCTTACCTGTATAATTCTAAGGAAATTGATAGTTAGGGCATTCGGGGATCGATCCATCCCATAACGGCGAAGTGTGGGTGGAGCTTAGCAAGGTGTGGGCGGGGCATAGCTAAACTGGAAAGATTCATTTCGACTGAGCGATGTTGCTGTCAAATTAGCTTCTAAATATTCGACAGAATGAGTAGTAAAATGTACAGTCATGAACTTTGTACAATTCACACATTTAGTGAAGGATTTACATAGATATTAGATTCTGTTGGTATCAATGAAAACATACACACGAATGATGGATTATTATGGGGCCACACACATCGATGTATCTGTTCTGTATGCAACATCGATATTTTAATGCATACATACAATTATTAAGACAGTATTTGATTCTCATGGGGCCAAATGGTGTTAGGTTGGTTATAATAAGAGCTGTGGCTGTAATCATGCTTCTAGCAGATAATTTGGTGTGAAACCGTCAAACAACCCATTTTCATGATTACCACAGAATATTTAACAGGATATGATGGTAAAATGTACATGGTTGTGGCTGTAGAATATTAGCAGTACAGTAAAATGCATGTATATACAATTTATAATTCCATGGTGGTAGTAGTAGTAGTAGTAGTAGTAGTAGTAGTAGTAGTAGTAGTAGTAGTAGTAGTAGTAGTAGTAGTAGTAGTAGTAGTAGTAGTAGTAGTTTATTTAGCTCTGCAATTGCTGCCCGAATTTGCTAGTTTCTAGAGCGATTTTGTAGATAAATTTTATACATATATTTCGTATTAGTATTTCCTTTGAAACTTTATGTTTAATTTGTAAATTCTTGTCTTGGTTGGAGCGGATTTTGTGTCTCCATTTGCTAAAGGCACTCCTCTTAGCTGGCGGATTCCGCCATTTAATAGGACGCCTCTTACTGTGGTCAATGCAATACATTTCTTCCCGGGCCAGTATGCTGTTTCTATAGTTCGGTGGCTAGCGCATTATATTTTGGCAAGATCGCTTGAGTGAGTTGATTTTATTCCTTTGTCATTTTTAAGCGCAAGCCTAGTACTTTGATTATATAAATCTTTATAGTCAGTTGGCTGTCCCCGGTCAACTCGAACAGACTAACAAATATATGACTGTAATATGTTAGTATGCATTAGGAAACCACTTTAATCGGTTAGATGTTAGTGGACCACTTAGAAAGTGGTTCAAACTAACAAATATACGACTGTACTATCTATTCGTATATTTGTTGGTAGGTGTCAGGGTTTCAAAAGGGGATACTATTTATGTAGTGTTTAGCTCTTTCCCTGACGTCTTGGTATTAAATATTTGTATTACCCCTTATATAGTGTAGTAGTATGGGTTTCCTCTTTTATTAAAACGCCATGGCAACCTCCTATAAGCGTATCCTGAGTCTTAAAATCACGACAAAGGCTTGGGGTGTTTCGGCAATTGAGGTGTATCATGGGTTGAAGGATGCAGTTGGGGCAGGGCCACGGGTCCTTCAAGGTCTCATTAACATTTCCAAATCTGTATGGAATGTCACCGTAGTTAATGAAAGTGTGAAGGAAAGGTTGCTCGACGAGGTCCTTGTCATGAAGTGTGAGGTGTGTAATGTGGAGGAAATAGATTCTGATCGTCTATTAGTCAAGATGAAGTTTCCATTCGAGATCCCAGAGGAACGGGTTATCAATGAATTGATCAAGTATGGCAAAGTAGACAAAGTAGAACACGAGACCTATCCATTTGATAGAACCTTAGAAAATGGCATCAGAAGAATTTGGTTTGAAAAGGTAGAACAACCTCTCCCAAGTAAGGTCACGATAGATGGTCGATTTATCTTGCCATTATGGTACAGGGGGCAAATCAAAGAGTGTAGAATCTGCTTAAGCACAGAACATCTTGCAACAGATTGCCCTAACAAAAACAAATGTCTAGTTTGTGGATCATCTGATCATTTTAAGTGGCGATGCCCGCAGAACAAATATGTTAAAAAGGGTGCTGATAAAAGTGCAGAGCAAGTTGTCTCTAAAGAGAATGTCATAGAACCGGTAGCTGCTGAGATTGTAGCTGAAATCCATGTTAATGAGAAGCATGGTGAAAAAACTAAGTATCCAATCGCTGTAGTTGCAGGCGATGAACTAGAGGTTCTAGATGAGGGCCTAAGTCTTACTCCAGTAACAAGTCAATCCAAGTCTGATGTCAGCGAGGCTACTTCCACACAAGTTGAAGATGATGATCAATATCCTCTGGAAGAGAGTTTTAATTTAGGACAAGTAAAATTCAGGTCGCAAGATACTGAAACTAACTTTGATTTTCCTCTGAGTACACTCAATCTAGACGATTTAAATAATATAGAGAAAGTAATTGGTGTCTCAGATCGATTGAGTGGAACAAAGCGACAGAAAGATGGAGATAGTTCTGAATCAGAAATAGAGGAAACTGATATAGAAGACGATAATATGTCAGTCGCTGAATCCGATATATCCATTCAAACACAGAGTTCTAAATCACCCGATGAAATGGTCATGTACAGGTCAGAGGCAGGAGAGGTGTTAGTTCCATATGTGACGGCAAAAGGGGTTAAATATAGGCATCTGCGTCATGATTCAGCTATCTTAAAATATAAGCATTTGGAAAAAGTTGAGCTAAGTAGTGCAGCGTTTGCGAGTAAAATAGGTAAATGGTCTAAGAGTGGGTCGAAAAAAACAAAATCTAGTTAATAATGGCGGTTATACACATCATTTTATTACTTTTTATGCTAATTTTCACACTCAATTGTAAAGGCTTAAATAGTGACATAAAACAACGTCACTTAATAGAGACTCTGAAAAATGAGCAGATTGACATTGCTTTGATACAGGAAATAAAAATTCAGAAGTCAGAATCATACGATAATTTAGACAAGATTTCTGGATCCAGAATATTCTATTCGTTATCTCAAGATAATAGTGCAGGCGTAGCAATTGTTATACTCCCTCGTTGTTCAGCCTATGTAAATATAATCTCTTCAGTATCAGGTGCAAATGGTCGCTGGGTGAGAGTCATGCTAGATATACAACAAGCACGTTTCACGTTGCTGTGTATATATGCAACTGCATCTCATCAACTACGTCGTAATTTCTTTAATGAGATGTCTACAACAGCACTAGATAACTTCACTGAAAACTTAGTAATGGGTGGTCACTTTAATTGTGTCGTAGACAAAGAAAATGACAGGAATGCAACTTCAACTTATACCGATACATCACATAGACTCTTAAAAGAAATATGTGATAATGAAAATTTAGTTGACACGTATAGAATATCAGAACCTCATGGTAAAGATCTTACATGGATTTCGGCAGATGGTAAAGTTGGTTCAAGGATCGACATAATTTATGTGAATAGTTTGTTGACTGGGTACTGGAGAGATGTTAATATTAAGCCAGTCGCATTCTCAGATTATAACATGGTTTTGTAACCTTTGCCAATACTGATTTGGTAACAAAAGGGGTTGGGTTTTGGAAATTAAATACAACACTGTTGGGAGAAGAATTTTATAAGAATAATATAGAGAGTTGTTGGCAACATTGGATTAATAGGAAAGCATCATATAAGAGTGCATTGCAATGGTGGGAGGATGTAAAACCGGATTTAAAGTATGTTTCCCGAAAGTATGCTATTAGAAAAGCACGGGAAATACGCAAACACAAGAAAACACTTCATCGATCACTGATGAATATTAATGCTAAAGTAAATAATGGTAAAGATAATTATTATGAATTACTGGTTAAAATTAAAAGTAAAATAAGAGATATAGAACAATATGAGTTTGAGGGTGCACAAATTAGAGCAAGAACCCAGATGCATGCAGAAGGGGAAAAGCCAACCCGATATTTTTGCACATTAGGAAAAGCACGGGCAATAGATAAGGTGATGTGCTCATTAAACATGCCGGATGGTTCAACCATCTTTACCAACAATGAAATGAGTACTATTGTATGCAATTACTATGCGTCATTGTACAAGTCAGAGGGAATTGATGAAGATGCAAAATTGGATTTGTTAGCAAATATAGACGAAAAGGTGTCAGGCACAGGCAGTGCATTTTGTGATCAACCCTTAACACTAGAAGATTTACCCAAATCCCTTAAAGGTATGAAACTAGAAAAATCACCGGGGTGTGAGGCCTTCCAGTTGAATTTTACCAAACGTTTTGGCACCTTGTAGGGCCAATAATGGAAGAATTAGCCACTGCAATTTTTGAGAAAGGCCATTTACCACCCACTATGTCTAGGGCATACGTAAGGTTAATATATACACGAAATGACAGACGTCTAATTCAGAATTACAGACCAATTTCTCTACTATGTGTAGACTACAAAATAACATCCAGAGCACTAACATTAAAACTAGGTAGTGTTTTAGGAGAAATCATTGGAACAGTGCAGACATGTGCTGTACCTAGGAGGACAATTTTAACCAATACCATGTTAATAATAGACCTTATACAATTGGTTGAGAAGGATAGCATCCCTTCAGCTGTGATTGCCTTGGACAACGAAAAGGCATTTGACCGTGTGGAATGCGAGTTTCTTTTAATTCATTGCAATCGTTTGGGTTAGGCTCAAACTTTATTAAATGGGTTAAGATTTTAAATACGGATATCAAGAGTAGCTATTTAGTGAACAATCAATTATCCAGAGAAATTGTCTTAGAACGTGGTGTTAGACAGGGGTGTTCCCTATCGCCATTATTATTTGTTATCGTGGTGGAATCTCTTGGCATAGCATTGAGGCAAAATAATAACTTTCAAGGCATATGTATTCGTGGCATAGAAAGACCACTTAAGCTGTCACAATATGCGGATGACACAACTGTGTTTGCTAGTTCAAACAATGATTTTGCAATTTTAAACCACGTACTAGAAAAGTTCCAAAATGCATCTGGTTTGAAAATCAATAAAGGAAAATCCAAAGGATTATTTTTGGGGCCATGGAAAGAGTGGAATGGCCAGTCACTTGAAATCAATTGGTATACTGATACCATTAAGATTTTAGGCATCTATTTTAGCAGGAAACCGAATACAACACAAATTGGAATGAATGAGTATCTAAGCGTCGTCGTCTTTCAATTTTTGGTAGAGTGTTTGTTGTCAACAACTAGGTATTATCTGGTCTATGGTATACAGCATCTGTTGTACACATTCCAAAACATGTAGAAAAGGAGGTTAATGAGTTGATATTGTCATTCATATAGGAAGAAAAGAATCATTGAGTTTCCCATCGTGTTCTCAATAATGCTAGGTTTGAAGGAGGACTTGATTTAATTGATATTAAAGTGAAATGTGTTTCTTTAAGGTTAACATTTTTGAATGATCTTATTACATCAGATGAGACGTGGGCATGTGTTTCACGAGCTCTCATGGAGAGAATTGTAGAACCATTTATGGTGGAGCATGTTTATACCTCAAAGAAGCCACCTCCGAAAAGCCAAATGATACCAGATGTGTTTAAAGATCAAGTTAAGGAGTTAGAAATATTTGACAGATACATGCCTCCACCTACGTGCTGGAAGGAAGTACTAGAACAGCAATTGTGGGGTAATAGTACTATATGTTATAACAATGCAGTACTTTATCTACCGCCCTTTGCAAAATATGGCATTCAACATTTATCTGATATGATACACCCTCAAACACGTAGATGGATTTCAATGCAAGAAGTAGCTAGAAAAACACATATAGATG
This sequence comes from Chaetoderma sp. LZ-2023a, assembly GCA_034401795.1. Lineage (NCBI taxonomy): Eukaryota > Metazoa > Mollusca > Caudofoveata > Chaetodermatida > Chaetodermatidae > Chaetoderma > Chaetoderma sp. LZ-2023a. The sequence goes on along the minus strand of CM067359.1, from coordinate 106,902,511 downwards.
TCCAGCGGTTGCTAAATAAAATAAAACATGCTGTACCAATTGAATGGTTTCGTCTGCCAAATGTAAATAATAATAGTTTGACTCCACAACCTGCATTAGTTTTTGATGATGAGATGTTAAAACACAAGATGAGATCCAAGGAATGGTACCACATTATGAGATGAAAACAAGTAACATAGCAATTAGGAGATGGGATGACTCAAGCTTTAAACCATCCAGTTGGAAAAATGTATGGAAAATCTTACATTCTCCATACATACCAAATATGGCTCGTGATTTGTTGTGGCGATTACTACATCGACGGCTATGGTTGGGACACTTGACATACAAGTGCAATATTACGACTTCTGATAGGTGTTACTTATGCCAAACAGACGAGGAAACAATCAAGCGTTTATTTGCGGAATGTCCAATATCGTCACAATTTGTTTTTGCCCTGTAGGTGGGGCTTAGAATACACCTTCCGTATCCTCTGCGTGTCGTAAGAGGCGACTAAACGAGGTAAGGATGAGGTAACCCTGACAGAAACCTCGAGTGCTAAAGACGGAGGTTCCAGGCCGCACAGCGCACTCTAATAAACCATGGATCCACGCACTTAACGCATATGATCATGTCGATAGTCACTTACAGGACTGGCGCTTTGATCAGCGAACGAAAAGAAGAAAGAAAGAAGAAGTCACAATTTTGGGACTATATCAGCCAAATCTTGGCACAATTTGGCACGAAGCCTATTGTTCTAGAAACGCATGTAGTCTTATTTAGAGAATTTGGATCAAGCGGTGTAAATATCATACAGTCTGAAAGGACTATTTTAATAACAATGCTAACCATATGTGTTTGGGCCATTTGGAAACATCGGTGTGCACAGACGAACAATCCATCTATGGGCAATCACAATAGAGCAATAAAGGCAATATTTCGTTCATTGCTGCTGAATTATATTCCTTGCGAAGATTTTAGATTAAAGCAGCATGGTAAAGAACAAGTATTCAAGGACATATGGTGCAAAACAAACATAGTTTCAATAGAGTTGGGAACTGTAAAAAATAAATGAGCCTGCACTAGCTTAAATCATTTAATTACTACAGCTGATTTATCTGTGTCTTTTAATTAATCTGTGTCCTGTAATTCATTTTAGTCTGCACTTTGATATTGTTATGTTTAATAATTCATGTTAACAAATAATCAGACTCGGGTAATTTAATAATCAATCGATAAAGTAAGTGCCATTGAATTATAAATTCGTCCCGGGTAATTTTAGAAACTTGCACAGGGTTTTATAGGGTTATTTGTTCCCAGGTAATTTACAAAACCTTACAACAAAGTAACTCAAAAATGTAAACAAGAGCGCCATCTATTTATATATATATATATTGTTCTCTAATTTTCCTGCTGACTATATATGTCATGCTACCTACATGCTACTACGCCCGCTGCTCTTTAAAGAATCAGCCCACTGGCGTCAATGATTGACTTATTTGTCATTGAATGACGAGGCACTTTTCATTTGCTGGATAGCTGCACTCGCCACACGGGTCTACTACTACACCTGGGTTGAATAGTAATGCCTTTGCTAAGTTTTGTTTTGCTATCGGAGCTTTATCAGCCTATTGTTTTGTATCTATACTTTTTAAGCCATATGTATTTATAGATTGTATTAATGCTCATTATTTATCTTTTGTTTTGGAGTAATATTCATCAGGCTTATAGTTCACCAGTTTTTTTACTGGGGGTTGCAAGCCTTTTTTACAGGAGTTCCACCGTGAAGTTTGTCCGACTGCGTCAGCGACGGTTTAAAAAAAAAAGAAGAAAAAAAAAGTATTAGTATTAGTATTAGTTGTAGTTGTAGTTGTAGTAGTAGTAGTAGTAGTAGTAGTAGTAGTAGTAGTAGTAGTAGTAGTAGTAGTAGTAGTAGTAGTAGTAGTAGTAGTAGCAGCAGTAGTAGTAGTAGTAGTAGTAGTAGTAGTAGTAGTAGTAGTACTAGTAGTAGTAGTAGTAGTAGTAGTAGTAGTAGTAGTAGTAGTAGTAGTAGTAGTAGTAGTAGTAGTAGTAGTAGTAGTAGTAGTAGTAGTAGTAGTAGTAGTAGTAGTAGTAGTAGTAGTAGTAGTAGTAGTAGTAGTTTAATTTCTTTGTAGAATGTTAATCTGGTAAAACCATCAATTTCCCATCTCCAGCGTGCTAGGTATTGACTTTGCAATGTTTCTTTTGTGACTTTAACAATAAAATTTTTATCAACATTGTCCTCATTCATTAAGTGTTCTTAACCTATTTCTTGAGGAATGGATTTGATAGATGCTAGTCACTTACAATTAAAAGTTGTATATCAAGCTCTCTATATAAAAAAGTAGATGGTAGAGGAGAGTTTCCAATAGGCGGCATGCACGAGAGTAGCCCAACACCTAATCATATTACATTTTACGGTAATACTTAATTTATATCGCCCAGTCTCCCCGTATATCATAGAATTTTGAGTACATTTCTTTGCTCTCTAACCATACTTTAAAAGCCGGAAGTGACGGTTTCGAACATTTTCAGATTTTCGAATCCCAAAATCTTAGAGGCGTATAAAAGTACTGGCGGTTATCATTGTGTCAAATAAAGTGTATTGCAGGTCGAATGGGATGTCAGTTTCTCTTATTTTCTTAAATTTCGGCACCTACAAGAATAAAAAGTAACAGTTGTTTTAAAAAATCATTTCCAAATAAAGGTACTCAAATTTTTCCCTTGCCTCACCCCAATTGTACTATAAAAATATGTAGATTCCGTTTAATGTTGCGGTACAAATGATTTTACTGATTGATACCTATTGAGAATTGCATTATAGCACTTGCCTAATATTTAGTTTTGAATTAATTTTTGACATAGGTCAATTCTCAATACCATATCAAAAGCTTGTTTAAAGTCGATATAACACAATACAGAGTTTTCTATCTGCCTAGATACTTTTCTTAATCGCGTATAATGAGAATATATTATGTATGGTTGATCTACCTTTCCGAAAACCAGTTTGAGCGTCTACAATGGACCTTTCCATTTTAGCTATGCCCCGCCCATCACTAGCTAAGCTCCACCCACACTTCCCCGTGTTGGGATTGATAGATCCACAAATGCCCTAGCTATTAATTTCCTGAAACCTATACAGGGAATCTGTTGAATATTTTGTAACTAATTTGACCGGGTGCTGTTGCTGCCTATGGCAGCAACAGCGCCCAGTCAAATTAGTTTCAAAATATTCAACAAAATATTTATTAAATAGTAAAAGCAAACAATTTGTACAACAACGCATAGACCGTCTTTAAATATGCGTTCGTGACGTACTTATCGACGTCATCCATGACGTCATTCGTTATGATGTCATTGCACACACCACGTAGTTCATTATGACGTCATATGATGGGTGGGTACTCTGGAAAGGTGAATTAGTTCATACTTCTCTGCATATAATTGTAATCTTTCATTTAAAATTAATGTGAATAGCTTCCCGAGAAAACTTAACAACGTGATGGGTCTGTAACGTGAGGCTTCTAACGGGTCACCTTTATTCTTATAGATTGCTAGTATCTTCGCCACTGACCCGGATTCTGGAAAAACCCTGTATTAAAAACAACATTAAATAATTTTACATATATGGGCATCATAAGATCGGAAAAACTTTTAATATATTCATTAAGATTGCCATCTGTTCCATTGGCCTTTCCCTTAGAGAGTTTATTTATCGCCTTTAGTATTTCCCCTATAAATATTTCTACATCTAGCGCATCACATGGCGGTGTAATCCACCGTATGGTTGGTCTATTTTCATCATTATCTATATCAAAGTGCTCGCCGAGTTGTTAATATATTCATACCATTCCATCACACGCGTAATTCTAATATTCTTGGGTATCATTTCCCCTCATATCATCGTCAAACAGCAATAGCCGAGCATTCCCAACAACATCAAAAGCAACTGCACTCAAAACTGAGACACCTAACACGATCTGACTAAAAAACATTCTGGAGAATAATCAATTGAAAGTGTAAATAGAACTCCAAAGATTATTTGAGCATTTTAAGGCTGTTAATGAACAAACTGACGCAGATAATGATTACAATATGACCACTATAAACGCAAACATACCACCATGTCAGGAATTAGATGCACCAATATCCCAGGATGAGATCCAAAAAGCAATACACAAAATGAAAAATGAAAAGGCCAGTGACATCGATAAAATTCTAAATGAATATCTAAAAAGCTCATCTGAAATTATAGTACCTGTCTATGAGATTTTATATAAGACATTTTTATTAATGGCTGTGTGCCAGAGTCTTGGTCAGTAGGTAAAATTATACCGATTTATAAAAATAAGGGGGACCCATCGGATCCCACACACTATCGACCCATAACTTTACTGGGTTGTTTTGGAAAGCTTTTCAATTATGTGCTGAATGAACTGTTAAAAACATATGTTGAGCAGCATGAGATTATCACAGAGGCACAAGCAGGATTCCGGAAGGGTAGGTCAACACTTGCCAATATATTTTCTTTATACACAATCAGTAAAATACTTTCTATGCAAAGAAAACATCTATACTGCTGCGTTATAGATTTCAAGCAAGCATTTTATACGTGTGGCGAATTGGCTTGTGGCATGAACTCATCAGAAACAACATAACAGGCAAATGTTGTCACATTATTTAAAACATGTATCAGTCAATAAAATATTTTGTGGCGCAAGACCAAGACAAATCAAAATGTTTCATCAGTGCCACTGGTGTAAGACAAGGGGAAATTGATCACCCTGTCCATTCCGTATTTTTTTCAATGATCTGGAAAACTATTTACAGGAATAAGGAGTACTGGGTCTGGCGTCTATTAGTAACATAAGTTATGAAAAACTAGACATTTATCTGTATTTAGTACATACTGCAGTAAGCAGATTATACTATTATAATGGCCGACTCAGCAGAAAATCTTCAAACTTCATTAAATATTTTAACAACTTTTGTACTTGTTGGAAATTAACTGTTAACTTAAGCAAAACAAAAGTAATGGTTTTCTCGAAAAGTACAAAACATAATAATAAAACATTTTATCTGGGTCCGGAACATATTGCAATGGTAAACGCGTATCTCTTTCTGGGAGTAGTTTTTAAAAATCATGTGGGATTTTATCAGTGTAGGACCCAAAATTTAAAACAGGGTTCCAATTGCTTAGAAAAATTAGAGAGCACAACATCCCATTAGACCTCCAATGAGAGTTATTTGACGCTATCATAATGCGAGTTCTTTTGTATTGGTCGGAAATTTGGGGATAAGAAAACCTAGATATGTTTAAAGCTTGCCATATACAATTTCTAAAATACACTTTGACCGCAAAGAAAAGCACCCCCAATTTATTGTTGTATGGAGAAACAGGGCGTTATCTAATAAGTATTACCATCAAGACTAACATGATCCGGTTTTGGACAGATCTAGTGAATGCAGGGTACGGAAAACTGTCCTCTGTACCTTACAATATCTGTCGAGAATTGGAACAGGAAACCAATTTTAACTTTACATGGTTAACAGCAATAAAGTCAATCCTCCAAGAAACAAATCAAGAACACCTATTTAATGCTGAGTATATCAACAAGCACCATATAGTAAAATTGACAAAGAATACGCCCCAGATGCAATATTTGAATTACATGGAAAGATAAACTCTACGCAATTTATTTTAATGTTCGCAGCAAAAACGCCATCACTCTATTTCATTTTATGACACTACACCATAAACTGACCATTGAAACCGGACGATGACTAAAATTGATAGACAAAACAGACTATGTACAATTTGTGACAAACTCGATGACGAAAATAACTTTCTTTATAAATGCAACAAACACAATGATTTAAGTGCAAAATTTATCCCACTTTACTATATTGCAAGCGCAAATCCTAATAAAACAAAAGAGCCTCTAACAATGTGCAACAAACGTGTGCTTAAAAAAATATGTAAGTTTTTGATATTTTCAAGGAGGCCCAGGAAAAATAATGATGGCGAGTGAGAATGGCATTCAATCGATATTTCCCAATAGGCCATTTAGTGTAACAGCCATGTATATGTATATGTAATAATCTGCAATTTAACCCCTCTTGTGTCGGCAGCGCATTAAATCCTTCAAAATACTACTTATTTCAATGAACCATTTGATTGCCAATACTTTTCAAGGAAATTTAGATTTTTGGAAAATATCTCAAATTTGCCGAAAAATAGATTTCTGTTGTCCTTCAAGTGGCCATTCATCAGAAGTGTGGTGGCCGAGAAAATTCAGATTTCTGCTTGACCAATGTCCAGTTGCGGACGAGGAGGAGTAGTCTTGAGGAGTTACCACTGGAATGACTGGCTCGGTTACCGAGCCAATCCCAGTGGTGGGTTTCCGGGAATGTTCTTCTTTTGATCTGCAAATGGACATTTCTCAAGATCACTACAGAGGTCGTTTTTTGACCCAGTTGATCATTACATGGTTAAGTTGACACAAGAGGGATAAAGAATGATAACGTATGGTTTAATAATTCACCACACGATATATGAATACGACAGTGCCCCTTGTCCCCTCTCACCATTAACTGGAGAAAATGCTCAATTCCCCTTATACCACCTTCGTGTGTATGAATTGTAAATTATTGATAGATCACTTTAATAACTGTTTGGTATTCTGAAAATAATTTGACTTGTGGATATGTTCAATTGAGCTTCTCTTTGTACCTTTTTCAACTGTACGAATTGTACCTCGTTTATAAATTAGCAATTTAATGACTTCCGAATATTTTGAAAATAATTTGGATGAAAAATTCTCAAGTTGCCTTCTCTTTGTGCCATTTTCAAGTGCACGATTTGAGTCACAATCTAATATTTCGACCTTTCTCCTTGTGCTACTTTCGAGTGTACGAATCGGATTTTGTCTATAAATCTATAATGCATATAATTATGTATATAAAATCTACCGTCATGAAATATGGTATCAACTGTAATGCCCCATATGTCTATATAAGGTCTGAGCTAATAAAGTGAACTTGAACTTGTCATTTGATTGACAGTATGCATTTCAAACTGGTGTCGGATGCTGTTGCTTCATTTCAAATTTTCAAGTTGTCATTCAAACGGTTCCCAATATCGACGTACGGTAATTCGCCCCTGGAAAAGTATCAGAGTTTATGCCACACTAAAGTCGATCAATTCTCTCCGTAATGGTCGTTTGGCACATGGCAACAACAACGATAAAACTGACCTCTCAAGAGTTATGTAGTCGACTGACATACAAAGCGGACATTATCACCGACATTACACCACGTTATTGTTAACTTTATGACAGCGTGTTTCCAGTACACTGCTGCCTGCTAGATCCCATTAACAATTTAATGCCGAAATATGGTCAAGAAAATATAAATATTTGCTTAGTGAATGTCCATTTTCAGGCCAAGAGAAGAATAATTTTTTGAAAATTTACCACTGGAATGACTGTCTCGGTTATTGCCAATGTACTGCCAATGTACAATCAACATTATTATTCAATTATAGTTATATCTTTCATATACGTTTTCAATCATTGTTGTATTTGTGACTGACAAGTATACGTTTTAAGTTGTCAGAAATGCATTATATTCATTCGGATTTGCGACGTGATATTGTCGAGTAGAGAGCAATAAAGCAGCGTGTTTTCTCCCTGAGTGGAGCTATGAGGGAATGGCCGTGCACGTGGTTCGATGTTTGCAGCTGAAAGCAATTTCCTAGCTTGATCTTAAGGAAGCTATCAATAAATAATTGCTGACACACTTTCAAATAATGAAGCAATTCAACAATTAGCACTTTCAATTAGGAATAGAGGTTTACTGGAAATATTTAGCGGATGTAGTGAGTGTGTTGATCATTTCCGCCCAGGACCGCAGCAAATTTTAATCAGTTATAATGGGAATGATCGAGAGGAAGGGAAGGATTAGGTTTGTGAAAAAAGAAGGCTTTGAATGCGATGATGTTAGCGTTGAATATTGTTTGTGACACACTCCTTGCTGTTTAATAGAGGATTCGACTTTATCCATCAATCATATCGCGTCATAATCAATTATGTGACGTATCAGATGACGTCATAATCAATTGCATCAGGAATGACGTAGCACGTTCATCACGAACGATTAATTGATGTCGGACTAAGCATTGGTGTCCGAATTGAATGCCTTTGCCATTTAATAAACATGCTGTTGAGTATTCTGAAACTAATTTCACTGTTCGCTGTTCCTGCCATGTTGAACAACGCCCAGTCAAATTAGTTTCAAAATATTCAACACCTTACCTGTATAGTTTACTACCTGTAAATTAATAGGCAGTGAATTCAGGGATCGATTCATTCCAATACGGGGGATGTGTGGGCGGAGCTTAAGTCGAGATAGGCGGGTCATAAGTAAAACTGGATTCCTTTATTCTTGCTTTGTAGAATGACGTTAGATCATCACTAGACGCAGATAGCACTAATGACTGTATATAATAATCAGCTATACCATGCCACTTTACAAAGCGGGAATCAATTCCAGTCAATTCCTGTGGCTGTGAGATGGGTAGTTGAAAGCGACTCCGTAGAAGGAGGATTTTCCCTCTGGATGCTGGTGTAGTGGTAAGCTACTCACCTCACAAACGCTAGGTGGAAGGTGTCATAGAATTTACTGGTTGGGAACCCCGCTCTGGTCGAAAATTGAAAAAAGGTAAAAAATTGCATTCCAGATGATGAACATATATGTACATAGTCCACAGAATGTACATCCACAACTACATATCATTAACGTAAAGAACAGCAAGATAGGGGTTTATTTACGGCAGCCATTCCGTAATTTTATCTTTGCACAGCAAAAGGCAATGGAGTCCATTTTCTGGGCGAAATCACTTAGACATACTTTGTTATCACCCACGCATTTACACATACGACAGCTTGTCGAAATATCTATTTGTTATGGACATCCCCTCGCGTCATTATATACCAAAACATAATCGACTGTTCGAGTATCTGCTGAATGTGATGTGATGCAACATTTATGATACATGTCGATCTCCTCACGTAAGAATTTGATGTGACCGTGATATGTTGAAGTTGGAGCAAACTTCAATCAAATGGACATTTTCAGCTTTAGCTATGCTTCGCCCATTTCTATCTAAGCTCCGCCCACACCTAGCTCGTGTTGGGATCGATCGATCTCTGAACTCCCGTACTAGCAATTTCCAGAAACCTGTACAAGTAAGCTACTGAATACTTTGAAACTAATTTGATTGGGTGCTGTTGCTGCCTATGGCACAACCGCATCCAGTTAAATTAGTTCAAAATATTCAACAGCGTGTTTATTAAATAGCAAACACATCCAATTCGTACAATGTGTCGCACTATTAAGCATAAACGACTTGCTTAATCAAATCATTCATGACGGCACGATTATCATGTCAGCATACACGTCGCGTAGGCGATTACGACGTCATATGATTGACTTGGGAAATGGATTCATGAATTATATGTTACTGTGGCATGCCATTGTTATAAACACCGCACCAAACCACGTTAACTTCTGGGAAATACCACTAAGATTGTCATGACTCAAATACACCTCGAGCGGCCAACGCAACACCAACACCATTCTGTTGAAGATTATGAAACTAATTGGGCGGAGAGATGTCGCTACCACGGGCAGCAACAACTCCCAGTCCAATTAGCTTTAAAATTTTCAACATGCTAACTTGAAATTTAGATTATAGGAATTCAAGTTTCCACGTTTCAAATCGATTCCTGCATGAGCAAAACGTGGACAGAGCTTATCTAGAAATGGGCGAGACATCGCTAGAAACGAATTAATCCATTGTTAGAAATGCATCTACCTTCCAACCCGCTTCATCGAGTCAAAGACAAATCATGCATGCCTGTCGTGCACAAGCTCATTTCTCAAAGGAGATATTAAGAAAATAACTGATTTATAATATATACCATATGGGACAGGAATTGGACACTAAAGACAGCCCGTAGCTTAATACATCGCAATTGGTATGACAAATAGCTGATGAGACAAAGATTACTGATAATGGCTCCCAGTTCGCCATAGATCATGCAAAAATACAAATATCTTTCAATAATATGAAGATGTGTGCCATGGCCAACAGATCAAGGAACCTTTTACAGACAATTGATTAGAGGTTTATCAAAGTATTAGCAATACAAACGCACTAAGTTACACAGAATTAGAAATATATAAAAACTGTTTGACATCTGATGTCCTGGGTTCCTAGTTGTCGAGCTATCAATATATTGGCCATCCCAGCACAAGTGGCAAATATAACACAGTTTGTGGAAACTCTACCAATTTTCCAATCTATATTGGCACATGAATATTTATAATATCTCTATACATTTTTCTGTCTATATATCTCAATTGTATATGGGCGCAGCACATTTTAAGATTAAAAATGGTTCAACAAAACGCTTTGGGTAATTTCATGGATATTATCCCAATTTGATTGACTTATTTTGCAAATTCAACCGTATCTCAGAGGTTTTGCGTCATGTTTCCATTATATATTCAAGTATTTCCAATATCTTGTAGTCGTGAGAAAAGTGTTTATCTTACACTGATGTATATCAATTCTCTTCGTAATGGCCCTTGGAGAAATGATGGCGCCAATAAACCTGACCTTTCCTCAAGAGCGTTATATAAGAGTGACATACATTTCTGACATTAGCGCTACAAACGAAAGGACTGCTAACAAACTGAGATAATTTAACTGAATTGTCAGAAACACATTTGTAAGCTTTTCGACGAGGGTGACAATAGTGATATTAAATGGGAGTTTGAGATCCTATTTATCATATAAACTGTTAATGGAACTTTCCATTTTTAGCTATACCACGCCCATCACTAGCTAAGCTCGACCCACACCTCGCCGTGTTGGGATTGATCGATCCCCGAATGCCCTAGCTATCAATTTCCTGAAAACTATACAGGGAAACTGTTGAATATTTTGTAACTAATTTGGCTGGGTGCTGTTGCTGCCTATGGCAGCAACAGCGCCCAGTCAAATTAGTTTCAAAATGGTCAACAGAATATTTATTAAATAGTAAAAGCAAAGAATTTGTACAACAACGCACAGACCGTCTTCAAATATGCGTTCATGGCGTACTTATCGACGTCATTCATGACGTCATTCATTATGATGTCATTCTACACATCATGCAGTTCATTATGACGTCATATGATGGGTGGGTACTCTGAAAAGGTGAATTGTCCAATAAAGTCCCTGGTAATCTAGAAGAGCTAGATCTTAAGGAAGCTATCAATAAATAATTGCTGACACACTTTCAAAGAATGAAGCAATTCAACAATTTCAGCCTTCCTTTAGGAATAGAGGTTTATTGGAATTATTTGGCAGATGCCGTGAGTGGTATGCACATTTCGCCCAGGACCGCAGCAAATCTTAATCAATTAGTGCGGGACTGGTTGAGAGGAAGTGCAGGATCATGTGGGTGAAAAGGGAAGTTTTTAATGATTTGGAGCAACGAATTTACGTGCAGATAAAATTAATGACATTATATAATCAGCTACATCATCTCTCTTTATGTGCCCTAAGGTAATACTAGGGATTTTACAAAATAAACTTTAATTCAACCGAATGCGAAAATGTTCCTGGGTCTACTCCATAAACTTTGTGTCTTAAAACTGCACAACAGCCCGAGTCTACTCTGGCACTCAACCATATGTGCAACCAATGGACATGTAGATACGTAAGCACTATGGTGAACTGACAATGGACCTTTCCAGTTTATCCAGCCATCATATGACGTCATAATCAACCACGTGACGTGTAGGATGACGTCATAATCAGTTACGTAGATAATTACGTCACGAATGCATAATTGAGACGGACTAAGCGTGGTTGTACGAATTGTATGTCTTTACTAGTTAATAAACTTTCTGTTAAATATTTTGCATCAACAGCACCCAGTCAAATTAGTTTTAAAATATTCAACATCTTACCTGCATATTTTTCCGAAAATTGATAGTCAGGAGGTTCGGCGATCGGTTGTTTACAATACTGGCGAAGCATGGGTGGAGCTTAACTAGGGATGGATGGCTCATAACTAAAACTGGAAGCGTCTATTGGTTTATTTGATCAATCGGTCCAATGATGTTGACAGCAGACATCCAGAGAAACAGATAGACTACGGCTTTTGTCATGTAGAGGAATTCATTTCTAACCATTTCAAGCCCTTTCTGTCTAAACCACGCAATTACTTTATGCGTGATGGAATCGAGTTGAAACATTTGCTGAGGTGGTGCTGGCGGTGGTGGTGTTGGTGGTGGTGAAGATGCATGGCGGTTGCTGTGTTGGTGGTGCTGGTGGTGGTGGTGGTGATGCCGGTGGTGTTGGTGGTGGTGGTGGCGGCGGCGGTGCTTGCGGTGACTGTGTTCATGTTAGTGGTGGTGGTGGCAGCGCTTGTGGTAGCAGTGGTGGTGGCGGTGGCGGGTGTTGCGAGGATGCTTTTAGCTATTAGGTGCATTCCACTTTATAATAACACATTGGCTCCACACATGGATTTTCTCCATTTTACACACACCTTCTCTTTACACACGCCTTCTCTATGCACACGCCTTCTCTATTCGTACGCCTTCTCTATTCACAGGCCTTGTCTTTACACACACCTACTCTATACGCACACCTTCTCTTTACACACGCTTTGGCTTTACACACGCCTTGTCTTTACACACACCTTGTCTTTATACATGTCTTCTGTTTACACACACCCTGTCTTTACACACGCTTTCTCTTTGGACACGCCTTCTCTATGCACACGCATTGCCTTTACACATGCCTTCTCTTTGCACACGCCTTGTCTTTACACACACCTTCTCTATACACACGCCTTGTCTTTACACACGCTTTCTCTATACACACGCATTGTCTTTACACACACCTTGTCTTTACACACGCTTTCTCTATACACACGCATTGTCTTTACACACACCTTGTCTTTACACACGCTTTCTCTATACACACGCATTGTCTTTACACACACCTTGTCTTTACACACGCTTTCTCTATACACACGCATTGTCTTTACACACACCTTGTCTTTACACTCTTTACACACGCTTTCTCTATACACACGCATTGTCTTTACACACACCTTGTCTTTACACACGCTTTCTCTATACACACGCATTGTCTTTACACACACCTTGTCTTTACACACGCTTTCTCTATACACACGCATTGTCTTTACACACACCTTGTCTTTACACACACCTTCTCTATACACACGCATTGTCTTTACACACTCCTTGTCTTTACACACGCCTTCTCTTTACACACGCCTTCTCTTTACACACGCCTTGCCTTTACACACGCCTTCCCTTTACGCACGCCCTCGCTATACATACACCTTCTCTATACATACGCCTTGTCTTTACACACACCTTGTCTTTACACAAACCTTGTCTATACACACACATTCTCCATACACACACCTTGTCTTTACACAAACCTTGTCTATACACACACCTTCACCATACACAAGCATTGACTTTACACACACCTTGTCTTTACACACACCTTGTCTTTACACACGCATTGACTTTACACACGCATTGTCTTTAAACACACCGTCTCTATACACACATTGTCTTTACACACGCCTTGTCTTTACACAAACCTTGTCTATACACACACCTTCTCCATACACACACCTTGTCTTTACACAAACCTTGTCTATACACACACCTTCCCCATACACACGCATTGCCTTTACACACACCTTGTCTTTACACACACCTTGTCTTTACACACGCATTGTCTTTAAACACACCGTCTCTATAAACACGTTGTCTTTACACACACCTTGTCTTATACACACACCTTCTCCATACACACGCATTGTCTTTACACAGGCCTTGTCTTTACACACACCTTGCCTCTACACACACCTTCTCTATACACACGCATTGTCTTTAGACACACCTTCTCTATACGAACACCTTCTCTATACACACGCTTTGTCTTTACACACGCCTTGTCTTTACACACACCTTGTCTATACACACACCTTCTCTATGCACTCACCTTGTCTTTACACACACCTTGTCTTTACACAAACCCTCTCTCTACACACGCCTTCTCTTTACACACACCGTCTCTATACACACGTATTGCCTTTACACACGCCTAGTCTTTACACACATCTTGCCTTTACACACACCTTCTCTATACACATGCCTTATCTTTAAACACGCATTGTCTTTATGCACACCTTCTCTACACACACGTATTGTCTTTACACACGCATTACCTTTACATACGCCTTGTCTTTACACACACCTTCTCTCTACACACGTATTGTCTTTACACACGCATTATCTTTACACACGCCTTCTCTATACGCACCTTCTCTATGCACACGCATTGTCTTTACACACGCCTTGTCTATACACACACACCTTCTCTATACACACGCATTGGCTTTACACACGCCTTGTCTTTACACACGCCTTGTCTTTACATACGCCTTCTCTTTACACACGCGTTGTCTTTACACACGCCTTCTCTATACACACACCTTCTCTATGCACACGCCTTGTCTTTACACACGCCTTGTCTATACACACACCTTATCTCTACACATGCCTTGGCTTTACACACGCCTTGTCTTTACACACGCCTTGTCTTTACACACGCATTGTCTTTACGCACGCCTTTTCTATACATACACCTTCTCTATGCACACGCCTTGACTTTACACACGTCTTGTTTTTACACACGCCTTCTGTATACATACGCCTTGCCTTTAGGGACACCTTGTCTTTACACGCACATTGTCTATGCACACACCTCCTCTTTACACATGTCTTTCGGAATTCAGCTCGTCTAGTCATTTTATATTAAATATGGCCTAGTCGACACATTCACTCTTCTATTTCTGTCCGAGGATTATTTATATGAGCATACATGCAGAATACTTGCAAAGCTAGCCATTCACTCTGACAGCGACCGCAAATGTAATGCCATTACAGCCGTTATGTGACGATGTAATGTGATTTCCTGAGTACCGTCGGAGAACGTTTGATGGCTCTTAAGTTGCCAAGAGCATAGCATATCACACATACTCTGGCTTTCATTCAAGACAGATGAACATAAATCTAATGACTTCAATCTATCGTTGTCAGCTAGCTAGAGACTTTCTAAAGTTAGCGTTTGTCGAGAATTACCCATTAACCTCTCTTGCGTGTTTTGTCGTTTATAATACAGCAAGACCGTAAAAGCAGACAATACTTACCCTGCAGTTGTGTCGAGAACTCTCTATTTGCAGGCCAAGAGAAGACTATTTTTGAAAATTGACCACTGGAATGTCTGGCTCGGTAACCGAGCCAGTGATTCCAATGGTCAATTAAACAAAATAGTCATCTCTTGGCCTGTAAATGGAACTGAATAAGCACAAATTTAGATTTTCTTGTCCATTAACCAATTGATCGTCAAGCCGGTCAAACCCCACCTCTTAAAAAACCATTTTCCTGTATTCCAGTGGTAAATTTACACAAAAAAATCTCTTGTCCAGCAAATGGTCATTCACTGAGCAAATATCTCATATTTCTTGAAATCTCTTGACAAATTAAAGGGTTAGTTGATAAAAGTCGCATTTTAGCGCTTTGAGGCGATGTTGACGCAATAGGGCAATAAAGTCACCTACATTTCTGACACGCATGAACTGAGGCTTTGGAAGGGATTTGGTCCAGGAAATGTTAATTTTCAAGGGAAAGAACTCCACCGTACATTAACCGTAAATTTGGTGATGGAAAATAATTTTCTTCCATTTCCCAGGAGAGTGACGCCATCGTGTGAATGATTGTTAAGAGGTGACATCATGTCGTGAATTATATTTTGCTTTTGTTCATTGACAGCTCACAACAGCTCATTTACAGGGATCGAACTCACAACCGGCGAGAGCGCCTAGCATCATAGCCTACACACGCGTCCAACACTCAAACGCGTCTTGCAGCGTTGGCGTGGTGGAAGCGTTTGTGGACTAGGAAGCTGACACTCTCGCCGGTTGCGGGTTCGATTCCCTGTCAATGCCAAAATATCGTGATGTCACGACTACTTGTATAACAGCTCATTTGCGTACCATCATATTAATGAGATGCAAGATAGTTATACTAGCGTTTGATTGAACGAAATGAGCGCATCTGTAATACATGTATGAGCTGACGAATTACACTTTCTTTTTCATTGTACACAATTTAGCACTGAAAGACAAAGATTTATACCTTCCTATTACCTAACCAATAACTCGATAGAAAAAGCTAAAGGACTTCTTTTAATACGCAACAGGCAAGTTCTCCAAAATATGTGTAAATATCTTTTATATGCCAAGAAAAAATAAGCTAACACATCTATTATCGCTGTTGTTAATATAATTAGTAATTACCCATTTACTAACCTAGTGATACTCACTGAAACTGATAATAAACTGGGACTTGAATCCGAACTGATGTCCAGCTTGGTAACTGTATGAGTTTCGTCTATTCTGAAAATACGTGTGGTGTAATCAGAAACCAGGCGGTTGACGATTTAAGCGTGGTGTCAAAATTTAAGGCTGTAGCAGAAATATTCATAGTGATAGGGTTTGAAAAAAATCTAATAAAAGCTATTCTTGTTGGCGTTATTATTGAAACCTACTTCTCGTATGTGATCCTCTTTAGAACACAGAGACAGATTACACATAGGTTACTAAGGATACTACACAAACTCGTCGCTTAATAGAGGACTTCAAAGTTAGCTATTTCCACCCCCGCCCACCCCCACACCACCCCCATCTCTAGGTAAGTTCCACCCACTCTTCGCCTGTGTTAGGATCTATCGATCAGTGAACTCCGTGACTATCAATCACAGTATTCAGCAGAATGTTTACTAAATAGTAGGCCGAACGACATGCAATTCGAACAAAAACACCGCTTAGTCCGTCATCAATTCAGCGTTCGTGACGAACTTATCCGCGTCATTCATTCATGACATCATTGATTCTGGCGCCATCATATACGTCACGTAGGTGATGATGCCGTTATATGATTGACGAATAAACTGGAAAGCTGGACACGTCCAATTCTGTTAGCGCAGCCATGGATATGGTACACTGTCTAGCCATGTGGCTATGTATCTGAAACAACCAACCCGCACTCTCTTTCTCATGTTCACGCAACGTAAATAAGTGTGATCCGTTTCTAACTATGCCCATTCAATTCACCTTTCCAGAGTATCCATCTATCAATCTGACGTCATATGACGTCATAATAAGCTAAACGGTGTGTCGGATGACGTCATAATCATTACGTCATACATGATTCTATATTGCTCGTTTTTAACTCTTAATAATCCGACATGTTGCACGAATTGTATGTCTCCACTATTTAATAAACATGCTGTTGAATATTTTGAAACTAATTTGACTGGACGCTGTTGCTGCCATAGGCAGCAACAGCTACCAGTCGAATTAGTTCCAAATATTCAATAAACGTGCATAGCTTAATGGAAATTGATAGTCAGGGCGGTCAGAGATCGATTCGATCCCAACACCAGTGAGGTGTGGGTGGATCTTAGATAGAGATTGGCGGGGCATAACTAAAACTGTCCCGACCATTTTTCGTGCTTGATGCATAGATTTGAAACTTTGAAACTTTGAAACAGGACTTCCCAGAACATTTTGAAACTAAGTTTATCGAAGAAGTGGGGAAGGGGTGGGGTTAGAGTGGAGGCGGGTGGGGACGGGGGTGATACCGTAGGTGTGGGGATGGGTGGGTGGTGAGGGTGGCGTCACAGACATACAATTTTTACACATTAGTGACCTTTCCATTTTCCAGGCAGAGCTACGTCATTTTGATTGCGACGTCAGGTAACACGTGCCGTATTTTATTATGACGTCGTATATTTGAGTAACGGATCGGATCCGTTTATTGGTTTCAATCAATCATTCATTGCTGACAGATGCAAAAGTGTCTGTATATACTAACTGATGTAAGACTGTTTTAATTTGGCAGTAATGTTGCTGAATGCCTTTTGTCGAGAAATATAATAAATGGTATAATTATAATCAGAGATTGCAGATCATCGGCCTCTCGTTTTTGTCACACTGTATTAAGTTTTCGGAACTTCCCGTTTTTTTATTTTGCGGATTTTGCCGGATTTTCCAGATTGTTTCACATTCTCTGTGATTGCACCCAAAGCTGTGGTATCTTAGTGTTTGATCGCGCCCTTCCGGTGTAAAAAATCGAGCCAAATCGTATCAGCCGTTTCAGAAATATCCACAGATACATAATTTGATCTGATCACGATCCTTTGTTCCTTTATCCAGATAATGGCTAAAGTCTAAAACTTCTCTTTCCCGGCAAGTCCCTTCCTTGCGTACGCACACACGCACGCATTCGCACACGCACGCCGCAAGTATCTACGCGCGCGGACACACACGACCCCACCCACCCCACACACATACACGCGCGCGCGCACGCTCACGGACACATACAACACAGACAGAGACCAAATCGCAATACCCTCTTTCACTTACTGCTCATTGAGAACCAACATAACCGCTATGCCAACAATAGTTACTCACTGAAGGTAGAAAGTCTCATCATTAAATCAAACCATTAAGGTCGGTTTCCATTACACGCGGTTCTGCTGCGCGGTAGTACCGCGCGCGGTAATACCGCGAGGCTGCAGCCGCGTGTCATTTCTGTTCCCAAATACAGGGTTTTTTTCGTGACCGCGTACAGCGGGTCTCTAGCCGTTTCCATTTTAAAGACACTCCACTGAAGATAACTGTTTGAAGACAATAGCATCTCTGCTTTCCAAACTTCTTTTGATGTGTGAAAGAATTTTCGGATGTAAAATCTAAACAGAGGTAGGTAATAATTATATTGTTATACAAAAGGAAAATGACCAAGAAAAAACAGCATCAATTCTGGCTATACCAGATCATACAGAAGTGTTTGCAACATGTGCATTTCATCATTTTGTGAAGGATTTAGAACTGGGTTCTGAGAGAAGAGGGAAAATATACCATATGAGGTAGGGGATGAATTCCACTATACATTTATCTGTAGATTTTTTCAACAAACCCGACACAAATTACAACCTACATTTTATTATAAAACACTTAACTCCTTCAAATTCCATAAACTCTTATCGACCAACAATGTAATGTTGCTATCAAAAATCTGTCGCATTATTAGTGTGATTACCACCTATTTCACACATGGATTTCCACAAAATGGGCATTGACATGTCACGAGCCATCGACACAAGTAAGCGCTCAAAGATCCTAGATGTACTACGCCAGTCCAGCAGTGAAGATGAGCTACGAATAGTGAGACTACTGCCTGCTATGGATTCGTAGATCAAAGATGCCCTTGATAAAAAGAGTTCGTGTATACAATGCAACCCGCGTATCCTTGATGATGTATAACTGTAACAGCTGGGCAGCTCTAAAGGTAGATCTAGACACACTCGATGCCTGCCAGCATAAACACCTACGTCCAATCACTTGGCGCCGATGGCCAGACAGCATAATTTCCAATGATTCACTATACAAGATGTGTAATACGTCGGTGCTGTCTGTAAAAGTCGGCCATAAAAAATGGCCCACGTTTGGCCATGTTCTAAGGATGCAGAAAGACACACCAGCACAGAGAACCTTGGAATTCGCCCTATTTGGAGCCAGCAAATACAAAGCCAGGAGAGGATGCCATTGCACAAATCTGCTAAGCGTGCTACGAGGTGACCTCAAGAAAGCAGGATTCGGTACACTGAAGTCAAGAATGGACCTGAGGAAGCTAAGGATTTCGGCTGAGAACAAGACACAGTGGGCAAAAGCGAACAAGGACTGATTGCAGCAGTAGGATGTTTCTACTACTACAGCCACAGAATACAGTAATCATGCATATTACCTATTTCCAACGTGCATGAAACGGCCGCACAAACACGGAAAAATAAACGCGGAGAAACAAATAACACACTGACTACTACTACTACTACTACTACTACTACTACTACTACTACTACTACTACTACTACTACTACTACTACTACTACTACTACTACTACTACTACTACTACTACTACTACTACTACTACTACTACTACTACTACTACTACTACTACTACTACTACTATTGAATTATCAATGTACTAATTAATCACACCGCCTACTGTATGTAATATGTAATTTTCCCCATATGTAGCTGTGTGATCTGGGTGTAATAAAGAAACTTGAAAATTGAAACTTGATCAGTTTACCCAATATTTCCAACAAAACACGATTTGCCGACTTGGAACAACAAACTGCATGCAGCCTCACAAAGAAGATGATCGTAGAGATATTCCCGTCCCACTCCCTCCCCACGCTCTCCCAACCCCACCTCTCTTTGAGAAACTTGATATATGCTTAATGCATAGTTGCTGAATTTAAGTAATATTTCTTCAAATAAAAACAGATGCATCATTATCGTCGTCGTCGTCATCGTCATCATCATCATCATCAGCATCAACTGCTACCACTACTACTACTACTACTACTACTACTACTACTACTACTACTACTACTACTACTACTACTACTACTACTACTACTACTACTACTACTACTACTACTAGGACTACTACTAGTACTACTAGTAGTACTACTACTACTACTACTACTACTACTACTACTACTACTACTACTACTACTACTACTACTACTACTACTACTACTACTATAATAAATGCTGATTTTATTAAAAGCACAGATTATGATTTGAATTCAAAGCTATGTGCCCGTGACGTCACCAAACATTGGGCGATCGTCTTGGTTGGCATACGTCATAATTTAATATGTACATCGTGAATGTTACGTGAGAAATGCATGTGGTAAATGGGACAATGACGTTTTCACACGCGGTGTTGGGTCGGCGCGCTAATAAATCGGTTTAGGGCCGATTTTTCTAAAATGGTGCCGAGAGGCGCGTGTCAACCGCGCTGTATGGAAACACGTTGGTTCAATAACACACGGCCAAAAGATCGCGTCGGCATAAAGCCGGGTTTCCATTACACGCGGTTTTGCCGCGCGGTAGAGCCGCCAGGCGGTAGACGCGACGCTAGTAGTGTTTACATATTTGACACGTCTGCCATTCTGTGTGTATCCTACACAACAGCACGTTTATAAAAATGAGTTTGCACACTGATCAGGTCGTGGTGACAAAGAGGCGGCGCGTTGAAACGCTTCAGAAAATCCGTCTGTGACCGATTTTTCTGTCGCGGTGCGGAGAGCCGCGCGTCGGCCGCCTTGTATGGAAACGTTTGGTATAAATAACATTGTTTCGAAAAAAACCTCGTCCGCGCGCGGCACGGGGCGTGCGGAAACCGCGTGTAATGGAAACCCGGCTTAAGGCTGCCTTCACATACACACGTTTTCTTAGGCGTTGACCGCGCGTGCACCGCGCTGTGTACTTCGTTTCTGTACAAATCCAATCAATCCTTTACATACACACGTATTCCGCGCGTTCTTAATCGCTAGCGTTGGCAAAACCGCTCTGTGAGAGAATTTTACAGGTAGCGTTTTGAGATCGCTAGATAATTCCTAATCTGATTTTTTTAACATGAAGGAATTTAAAGACCTGCAATTTGGCATATTTCTTTCATTTCAAGTTATAGCTTAGCATATGTAGACAGTGCGTTAGCTCTTAGTTAAATAGTCAAAGCGTTCGCTAAATAAAATGCCTATTACCAAAAGGATACTAGTTTTAATGGCCATGTATTCAGATTTTATAGATGATTACCATCTGATGTCGACCCTGAGACTTAAACGAATGATTCTTGAGAGAAAGAGAGAGCGCCGGGTCTGGGTTCTTGAGATAAACCAACGAAAAGAAGAGCAGAGAGCATTTCATCACTTAGTGAGAGAGCTTTGCCTAGACCCCATGAAATACCATGAGTACTTCAGGATGGCTATGGCTGAACAGGAAACATTGCTATCTTATGTGGGCCCGCATCGGCACAGAGTTCATCTTACCAGACAACCCCTTTCACCTCTAGAACGTTATAGCTTATTATCCTGAGAAAGTAATAGAAATAATTTTAGTATCACGTTTTTGTCTCGACGTCGGTTCGAACCCACTGCCGACAGAGCGCCAAGCATCATATTCCACTAGTCGGTGACATAGCGGATGAATGCTGGTGGAATATGATGATTGGCGCTCTGTTGTCAGTGGGTTCGGATCTCCATCGAGACTGATAAAGTAAGAACAACAATAGCACAAATCATTAATTGTTAATGCATATATTATGGTCTCCAAATTCCAATACCATACTTATAACAATATTGTATATATTGTCTCATTCATTGTAGCTTTGGTCTTGGTGAGATTGTGTAGGTGGATGTGATGTTGGTCATGTGCTGTATGTGTGTTGAAGTTGAGATGGTTGGACTGCTGGTTCGTATGGATGGTAGGTGCGTTGTGGTGGTTGTGGCAGTGGTGGTGGTGCTTGTGTGTGTGTGGTCCGCGTTGCGATGTATGATGTGTAGTGAATATATGGGTAGAATATTGTGCTGTGGGTATGGATATGGAGCACGCATGTTGGATTACAGGTCCATGTGTGTAAGGCCATGTACTCGCATGTAGAGGAGCCAGGCTTCATTTTCCTTGCGAGTGCGATACCTAGGTGCAAACCCCCGGACCCGCCAGGCCAGCATCATCCAAAAGTCATCCTGATCTGTCTTGTCTATTTGACTCATCATTCTCTCAGGACGGCCCCCTTTCTCCTTAGCTCCCTGGCCCAAATCTTGAAGTAGTGCATCGATGTTCTTCAATTTAATCTTCTTGTTATCGGAGGAGCCACTGATGATAGGAGTGGCTGTAGATGCTATTCTCTTAGAACTATCTTTCTTAGTTTCTGTAGTAGCTGCTTTATACGTTGCCTGCGACCCATTCCTTGGTCTAACAACAATAACCATGCACGTATTGAACACACTGACACAATTGCTTTTAAATACTACTCAAAGACCTTTATATCGATTTCAAACTCACTTTGATGGAATCATTCTATCGTCACGGCGTTCTGAATATGTATTTAAAATTCTTTTGATTCCCTTTTCTTAATGAACAAGCAATGTTTCCTATGCTATTTGCTAATTGGGTTATTGTTTAGACGGTCATACATGCTTGACAAGTCATAAAGGTCTTGACATACCATTTTGCTGTTCGAATTATATGTCTTTAATACTATTTAATAATGATGATGTTGACTATTTAGAATTGCTTTGGCTGGGAGCTGTTTCTGCCACATGCAACAACAGCTACCAGAAAAATGTAGTTAAAAATATTCAACAACATAGATTTAGAGTTATTTTTGGAAGTTGAAAATCGGTTGAGTGCAGGTTTTGATCAATCTCAACACTAGCGGCGGGCTAGTGTATAGATACACGCTGCAACTTACTTACTTACTTATTTCCTATTTCCGGTTATGCAATATATGCAATAGGACAAACGGATATGTTGTTCAATCTTATTTTAAATGTGATTCTTATTCTTTGTCAGGTTCTTGGCTACTGGAGAATCATTTACTTCCTCAGAAATGCAGTTCAGAGTTGGGCTTTGAAGCGTTGCAATCCTGGTGACGGTGGTTTGCAACGTTATCTGGATGACCATGTTCCCCATCTACATGCGTATGCCAAACTCACCTGAGGAATGGCTGGCCATTTCACAAAAGTTTGAACAGCGATGGAATTTCCCACACTGTATTTGTGCTGTAGATGGGAAGCACATTGTTGTCCGCAGTCCCCATCACGATGGATCCATATACTATAATTATAAAGGGACATTTTCCTTGGTTCTGATGGCAGTGGCTGATGCAGACAGCAGATTCATCTTTGTCGACGTGGGCGCATACGGGAGGCATTCTGATGCAAGTATATTTAGCCACAACAAGCTTGGCTATGCACTCCGTCCACCTGATAGCCTTAACCTACCCGAAGACAGTTTCATTGATGGAGCTGAAGAATTGCCGTATGCAGTGGTAGGGGACAAAGCCTTCCCTTTGCAGAATCATATTATGCGATCAACGCATGCTAAACACATGTCAGTCGGGTCTACGTGAAAGGAACCGATCGCGCGGTGGCAGCGACGCGGAAAACGCGCGGTCAACGCTACATGTGTATGTGAAGGCTGCCTAGGCAAGCGGCTCGCGTAAAACGCGTGTAATGGAAACCGTCCTTTACATAGGTTTCTTAGGCCCGATTAATAAGCCTAACTTCTCATGTGCCGTGCCAATCTGCCTGAAAATGGCGGAGTACACTATATAAATCAACCAGTCGTCATTGGCGCGGCGCGACAGAAAGTTCCACTTATACAACACGCTTTATTTTCTCCAACAATGCTATCGTATCTCATCTCTAAATTGAAAGAGGGGCAATTCTTTTAACCCTTTGAAACCTATATGTAATTGCCAGTATCTTAATTTCAAGCAAAATTCAAGGCACCAATACCGGTAAGCAGTTGAATACTTCGAAACAAATTCGACAGGTTCCAGTCGAATTCATTTCAAAATAATCAACATAATATTTCTTACAATGCAGACGATTTATCGTATTTGTTTTTTCGGATTCAAAGGCTTAATGTTTTTCCTTGGAGGGAAGTTGGTAAAGATGATAGCATGATTCAAGTTGACATAGTTGATGATATTTGCTTAGCTTCAGTACCCTGGACCGTGATAATAGGTTATTGAATAGGTACATATTGAAACAGCTGACGTCACTTCAATAGCACACCACGACATCTGTTCTGTGTCACATAGTATTCATCATCTTATATTTAACTTTCATGAAATTGAAACATCGGACGTGGTCACTTATTATACTACTCAAATTAGACGAGTCTTCAAATATTTTAAATGTAAATAGTATGTCTGTTCCTCAACTCTCGCTCAGTCGCACATGTGTATACGTAGGTCTACACCAAACAGGCGCATAAAACGTAATATTTACTTTGCTTTTCAAAATTCTTATTTAGTATTTGATCCTTGAAGTCTGGTGCAAGTCAATAACTAGTTCAGAGCAACCATTCAGGTTACAGCAGATAAACCTTTTGCACATTTTGAAAACTAATTTGGCTGCAAGCCGTTGCTGCCTTGCACTGCAGACCGTACGGTGATCGTGCTCTGGCTAGTAGTTTGTCTTTTCAAGACCAGACTGCATCCAGTGGTCAATCGTGTTCTCTGCGATTGTACGTACTACTCATAGCTGGGATATGCCTGAGACATCACACATTCCACAGCCATGTCATACCCCGTACCATATCATACATACCATACCGTGCCGTGCCGTGCCGTGCCGTGCCGTGCCGTGCCGTGCGTGCCGTGCCGTGCCGTGCCGTGCCGTGCCATGCCGTGCGCACCCACATTGATCCGATTTTGCTCAACATTTAAAACCGGAAAGCTTGCGAACATATACTAGGATTCCACAACTTTGGGCGCGAACTGAGAAAATCCGAAAAGACCCGAAAAAATCCTGATCGCGTAGCTACGGAGACGCTCTCAACTTTCTTTTTAATTTAGCTTTCTGCAGCGAATCAAATATGGGAGAATAATTGTCCGGTCACATATCGTCACACGCTTTCCGGTTTTAAAAGTTGAGCCATATCGGACCGGTAATTTCCGAGAAATCCACAGATCCGGAATTTGATTTGATCCGGGTTCGGGTTCGTTAATCCGGATCACGGCCAAACTCTGGAGACCCTCTGGCATCTCAATTTTCTTCGTCGCGTTAACATTTGAGCCAGAGCGGACCAGCTGTATTTTTGGGCACATCTCGCAATACGATTTTGCGAATGACGGTTTATTGTAGGGCTGCGCGGTTTGGCGTACAGCCATATCGGTTTCAATATGACTTTTCATATCGGTTTTAACCGAATATCGGTTTTATGGACATGAAACAAAAAATTTAAATGATAAAAAATAGCACGAAAACAGAACGTATTTTCACGCTCCGATACATTTGTAACATTTTATGCCTTTAAAGCTTAATATACCTTATAATATTCATCACCGCGGGAGTGAAATTATTAATTAGACCGCCTAAATATTAAGCACAGTTAAATAAACATCGTGTATTTGTCAAAATTAATCATAAATCGGTAAAACAGGTTGCGAAAAGACGTAGCCTAATCACGTGATTGTAATTAATTATGATGTAATTATTTCCCTTTCTTCTTTCATTTCCAATTCGGCCCGAGGACGAAATCATGCCTTGAAGAAAATATTAACTGTAATATTGCGAACGCGAATTTCATAAGTTAATATGATATTGTGTATAGAAGATAACGTTTTAAAAACGGTTTGAGTAATAATTTTACTTAAAATTATATCCTAGTCAGCAAAATGTATTCAGCATTATATTTATTGGCGAGATTTTTATGCATTCGGGCGATTTAGTTTTGGGACGACTTTGCATTATGTTAATTAGCCGGTGACGTAAATAAAATGGATGCCGTTGTTTAGAAATGTTTTCCCCGATACAAATTTCAATGACAAATTCCCGCGTTAGCATTGTGTTTTATATTGCAAATTTATCTGAGACTATCAGAGAAAAGACGAGTGGATATTTATTTAATTAATTTTCTGCTTGATTTCTCTCGGCGTACATCGAGTTACATGGAGTTATACAATATGCGCAATTCGGGCCACATTCAATTATTAGTTGCCCCGAACGTAGCTTAATGGAAAGTCTGGCCATTATTATTCATTACGCTTTTCATGCTCGTTAGTATCTATTATTTTTGACAATCCTGATACGAAAAACCGAAAATATGTTCATATTCGGTTTTTCGATATTTATTTTTTATAATCGGTTATGAAACCGTCAGTGCGGGATATCGGTTTTAAATATGGTATGGGCATATCGCGCAGCCCTAGTTTATTGACTGCTAATCGCAGCTAAAAATAATTACCAGCGCTGTGCGTGGGGAGGGGTGTGTGGTTGGGTGGGTGGGGTGTCATTGACAGGTTATAAATATATAATGGGTTCATCTGCATTACCGATTCTTCGCCTAATAGTATGTCCAATAACTGGTTCGTTTTGCATTCTAGTTTCATGGAAGCTATAGACCTCTCCAGAGATTATGTTATTAGCGGGTCTCTGTAGACCATACATTACGGAAGTCACGCTTCTGCACCAACACCCTTAAGAATGTCCGATGTGTTATTCTGAAATGCGGTTGTTGTTGATGGATGCCCATATGCTATTAGACACCATTTTCTTTAAAATGAAATGAATACAACTATAGAATTACTGGTCACATAAAAATCACATTGACGTCGAATCGAACCCACAACCGTTGAGAGCGCCTAGCACAATAGCCCGCACATGCGTCCACCACACCAACGCCGCAAGTTGGTGTGGTGGAAGCGTTTGTGGGCTATGATGCTAGGCGGCCTTGACGGCTGTGGGTTCGATTCCCTGTCAGTGCCAAAATACAGTCATGTCAGCCCAAAGTCAGATGTCCAATCAAGTGATATGTAGCTGTATTTCTCTAGCAACAGGGCTAGAAATTAATCTCTGATTCCACGACTCTTTGAATGTGTATTCTTACTTCAGCAAGCTTTTGAAGCAATGAACCTTTCCATTTTTAGCTATGCCCGCCCATCACTAGCTAGGCTCCACCCACACCTCGCCGTGTTTGGATTGATCGATCCCCGAATGCCCTAGCTATCAATTTCCTGAAAACTATACAGGGATGTTGTAGAATATTTTGTAACTAAACTGACTGGGTGCTGTTGCTGCATATGGCAGCAACAGCGCCCAGTCAAATTAGTTTCGAAATATTCAACAGAATATTGATTAAATAGTAAACGCAAACAATTTGTACAACAACGCATAGACCGTCTTAAAATATGCGTTCGTGACGTACTTATCGACGTCATTCATGACGTCATTCATTATGATGCCATTCTACACATCACGCAGTTCAGTATGACGTCATATGATGGGTGGGTACTCTGGAAAGTGAATCATGGTGAAGAGTATATTGTTTACACATGCATTTGTGTTGATCATTTAATTTACCTTTCCACTGTTAGCAATGCCGCGCCCATCTCAATCTAATCTCCACCCACACCACGTCCGTGTTGGGATCGATCGCACCCAGTCAAATTAGTTTCAAAATATTGGACAGAATGCTTATTAAATAATAAAGACATACAATCGTACAACGTGTCGGACTATTACGCGTTAGAGACGGCTGTATCGAGTCATCCACGACGTCATGATTATGATGTCATCACACACGTCACTTTGTCGATTATGATATCATATGGCGTCATGTGATGGATGGATAAACTTGGAAAGGTGACATTACCAAGCTGGGTAAAATGGTTGTTGTTGCTATGGGATGGTGACCATTTGCATAGTAAAAGAACTATGTAAAAAAATTCACTCCAGAGGCAAATCGTTAAAAAGTGTCCTCTCGTCAAGCAATGTGACAATGACTAAGCTAGGTTATAATTTATTGACAAACATTGATTTACAATACGCTTAATAACTACATGTTTAGAGATAAATACTGACCTTAACGTCATCCGTATTCTCTGTAGGCTGCTATCTGGCTGAACCAACTAATCGCCAACATCCATTACTGTAAAAAAGGAATTGGCGTCACATAAGTATCAGATTGATTTTAATCTGTGTCTACCATGGCAGGTAGATGAACAGGAAGCTTTGAATGCTTTACAGCAATGAAGTTAGGTACCGATTAGATTAATGATATTATATACTCAGCTATAGCATCTCCCTATGTGACCCGACGTAATACCATGGCTTTTGCGATACTAACCCTCACAGCCGATTGAATGCTATGAATATTTATGCTCTACATTTCACGTATTGCACATAAAATCTAATTCAAGTGATACAGATTTGTGTCCTAAAACTTAGCAAACTTCAGTGATTTCAGGAACTGTATCTGTTAACCTAATCCGAACGAACACATGTTACCCAAGTGTTATGGTTGGCATGGTATGTGGGTTGCGTGGGAGGTAAAGACAAGGGATCATTCCATTTTAGCCATGCTCCGTTCTCTATCTAAGCTCCACCCACACCTCGCTCGTGTTGGGATCGATCCATCTCTGAACGACCTGACTCAATTTCCAGAAAACTATGCAGGTAAGCTGTTGAATATTTTGAAACTAATTTGACATGTTTATTAAATAGTAGAGACATACAATTCTTACAACGTACCGAACTATTAAGAGTTAAAGACGAGCCTAATATAATCATTTATGACGTAATGATTATGACGTCATCCTGCACGCCGCCTATCTGATATGACGTCATATAACGTCAACTCTTCGATGGACACGCTGGAATGGTGAATTAATACACTACATTATGGATATGATAGTCTGAGTCTACTCTGCCACGCAACAGTCTCTGAAACAGATATTTGGATAGAACTGATGGATCTGTCCGTCAGGAATATCTAAATATCTGTCAAAGGACAAATTGATAGTCAGGGAAAACTAGGATTATGTACCTGATAGCTTACTGGAGAAACAGTCTAATTCTACCAATTCTACAGATTAGATCTGATAAATTAACCATGACGTATGAAATATAATCCTTTGCGATTTGGGGTGGCAGTTGTGGCTGTTGGTGGCGGCGGCGGCAGTGCTTGTCGTGGAGGTTGTGGGGTGGCTGGGTAGCGAGGATGCTTGGTTTTGACTAGTAATTGTATTCCACATTATAGCAACACATTGACTCCACTCATCTACCTTCTCCATTTTACACTCGCCTTCTCTTTACACACGCCTCTCAGAATTCATCTTTTAGGGCTATAATAATTCTGTCTGATATACAGCCTAGTCGACATCTTCTCTATTGTGTTTGTGTCAGCCTATTCTCTATACGAGGATACATGCACACTTTTTTGCAAAGCCTGCCATTCAGCTTGACCGCCATCACAAATGTAATGACGTTACGTCTATTATGTGACGATATAATGCGATTTCATAAGTGCCGTCAGAGAATGTTTGATGGCTCGTATGTTGCCAAGAGCATATCATATCACATGCACTCTGGTGTTCATTCCAAGACAGATGAGCATAAATCTAATGAGTTCACACTATCGTTGGTTGCTAGCTGGAGACTTTCTAAACTTTGCGTTTGTCGAAAATTTCCCTTTAACAGAGCAATACTAACATTGCGGGACTGAATCTTTGGAAGGTATTTGTTCCATATCTTCACCACATACTCATTGTCAATGACAATCAATCTACCGTATATTGATCCTAATAATAGGTGAGTACTAGTGCAACGTTACCCTACTTCTCAAATTACGTTCCAATCAGTGTATAGTCGAACTACGCAAGACTGCCAACATCAATCATACAATTTTCTTTGCCAACTTCCCTCCAAGGAAAACCATTAAGCACATGGTAGTCTATTTAAATATACAGAGGCGATACGACAACATTCTGGGATGAAATGAGATTGATACGTCGTACAACCATCAGCTACTCTCTGGAAAAAAACTAAGCAAACAAAGTTTACATTTTTAAATGTGGATACTTCCACCAAATCTTACTAACTAATGTTCAATATAAATCGAGGTCCGCCTTAGTAACAATGGCTTATAATCTGATTGCAACATGGACAGATTCTACTTTGAATATGTTATAAGAGGCGTGCCATATAGTCTGATCTACTATGTGATTTGCTAACATTTGCTTTGTTTAAGGTAATTAATGTTATTCTAGGAGCTAAATAATAGAAAGATTTGACTGTATGTTTTATTCCGACTATGCAACCTAAATAGTAATGCCATTTTAAAAATTAGTAACATATCCACATTGTACATGTATTTTCAAAATTTTCTGTCACACATTTTGTTCTCTGTAGCAGTGTTAAGCCTTTACTAGCTAAGCAAGTCAAGATGGGGTTGTAATGGTCATGAGAAAACTCCATTTGCAGGCCAAGAGAATACCTTTTTTGAAAATTTACGACTGGAATGGCTGACTTGTTTAACAATTCTGGAACACCGCGAGTGGGTGTAAGTTGTGATTCATAGTCCATGCTTTTATTACAAATGTCGAAGAGACTCAAGAAATTAACCATGTATATGAGCTTGGGATAACTCTTAGATCCATTGTCTTAAAAGAATGTATGAAGGAACATCTTGCAAGGTATTGATGCACCGAATTCCGACAAGTGTTTCTTAACACAGGACCGCATCAAATCCGCAAATACTGTTATTAGACAGGCAGAACTCAGTCATTAAAATACACATTTGCCAACGGGGTCCAAAGTGCGCTGTGCTAAATATTACATGACTCTAAATATGTTGCTTGTTAAACTTACAGGCTTCTAGGGTTAATAAATCATTTAAAATCAAGCATGAGTCTAACATCGCATCATGGATAATAACATATGTACATTCGTTGCTGGCTGCAATTTAGCAACAGCATAGGAGACAAGTACTTGGAATGGCATCAGCCATTTATGCTCGAGGTACATCATACAGGATTAAATGGCGCTATCACACCATCATTATAAAATGACTCAGTCAGTGAGATTTAATGTTCCCTGTGTAAAGCGGCCGAAATATTTGGCCTTTGGGAATAAATAGCATTATATTCACCTTTCCAGAGTACCCACCCATCATATGACGTCATAATGGACTGCGCGATGTGTACAATGACATCATAATGAATGACGTCGATAAGTACGTCACGAACGTATATTTGAAGACGGTCTATGCGTTGTTGTACAAATTGTTTGCTTTTACTATTTAATAAATATTCTGTTGAATATTTTGAAACTAATTTGACTGGGCGCTGTTGCTGCCATAGGCAGCAACAGCACCCAGTCAAATTAGTTACAAAATATTCAACAGCTTCCCTGCATAGTTTTCAGGAAATTGAAAGCTAGCGCATTTGGGGGTCGATCAATCCCAACATGGCGAGGTGTTTTAGAGCTTAGCTAGTGATGGGCGGGGCATAGCTAAAAATGGAACGGTCCATTAGGTTAGTTCTATTTAAAATTAGAACAACCCGTAATGATGACACGATGACGGTCATATTAATGAATATTCATCGAAATGACGTAACAAGGATTAGGCTCAGGCTCACCAGATCGAGGTCTTAATGTCAATGTCATTTGCATGGCATGTTCCTACATTGTATTAAAATTGGAGCCAAATCGGATCAGTAGATCCTGAGATACTGCTCGGAATATGCTTTTGTGTATGACGGTTTATTGAGCAGCTACCCGAAAGCCATCTTTCCAGATAAATAGGTAATATTTCCCCACGTAAATATTACACGAGTTGAGGGTGTCGGTGCGTGTCATTGACGACATATAAATATATAATGCGTTCATTTGCATTACTGGCCATTCACCTAATAGTGCCATGGAAGCCAGAGATACCCCACACATTATGCTATTAGCGTGTCTCTGCAGACGATAAATTACCGAAGTCAATCTTCTGGATCAACTCCCTTAAGAATATCCAGTGTGTCATAGAAAATGGTACCGCTATTTGATGGATATTCCTGTTAAGCACACCGTAATATGTCATCACACATATTTTCCTTTAAGAATCTTAAATAAGACATGAATACGTATATGGCCAGTAGAATTAGCCGATGAAGCGACTTATTAATCTGGCCAAGAGGGGAGGAAACTGAGTGACATTTAGACCATACAATTGTATTTTTTTAATTGTTTTACAAACCCTCCTAGCCTAATTTGTCCATATCTAGAACAAAGTAATGCCGGAATAATAAGGCATTAGATTCAACATTCTTTCCATATAACAATCTTTGCAGGAAAATGTGTATCACTCGAAATTCCTTTGAATTCCCTGTAACGCTTTTTGTTTTCTGTAACCTTATTTGCCACTGGAATACTTTAAAGAACCAGACATTCCAATGGTAAATTAAAAAAAAATGGTCTTCCCTTGGCCTGCAAATGGACACTCACTGAGAAGATGTTTTGGATTTCCTTTATTAATCTTGACAATTAACATGATGAAAAGATTAATATTGGGATACCTTAAAACTTCTGAGCTTAAAATTGTGCATTATTTAGATTTTTTCCATATCTCCGATCTTGTGTTTTTCGGGTGGGAACTTTTGTAAAACAAGACAGTAAATTGGTCTGGCCGTAGCAATGTATATCGTGTCAAACAGCATGACAATGCACGGGAAATTTTACCGATCTTCACCGGAATCGTTGTTACCAAACATGTTGCTGTTTATCGGGTTTGATTTTTAGACATGACATGAAGCGACACATGTGGCGCTAATGTTAGGTGGTCGTTTAATGGATGAATCCCATCTGTTCCTCAAGTATATCACGTCATAATCAATTACGACATGTGTAGGCTGGCGTCACAATCATGATTACCAGAGAATATTCACTCATGAAGCTGACATAGTCCGTCAAATGTACGAATTGTATTTCTTTGATGGATTTACTATTTAATAAACATTCTGTTGAATAGTTTGAAGTTAATCTGAGTGGACGCTGTTGCTGC
Organism: Chaetoderma sp. LZ-2023a; assembly: GCA_034401795.1. Taxonomy (NCBI): domain Eukaryota; kingdom Metazoa; phylum Mollusca; class Caudofoveata; order Chaetodermatida; family Chaetodermatidae; genus Chaetoderma; species Chaetoderma sp. LZ-2023a. The sequence continues at coordinate 106,868,920 of CM067359.1, read as the reverse complement.
CATAGGCAGCAACAGCACCCTGTTAAATTAGTTTCAAAATATTTAGCAGCAAACCTATATATTGACCGTAACCCTCATAATTAGTTACGCCATGTGTAGGCTGGTGTCACAATCATGATTACCAGAGAATATTCAGTCATCAAGCTGACATAATCCGTCAAGTGTACGAATGTACGTCTGTATGTATGCCATTTGATGAATTTACTATTTAATAAACATTCTGTTGAATATTTTGAAACTGATTTGACTGTGCTAGGGTGCTGCCATATGCATATCCATCGGCAGCAACAGCACTCTGTCAAATTAGTTTCAAAATATTCAACGGTGCACCTTTATAGTTGCCTTGACAATGGAAATCTGGGAATTCACAGTTCAAAGAATATAAATCTATCTCAACATGCTCAAAGTATGGGCGGAGCTTAGCTAGGGATGGGCGGGTCATGGTTAAACGTGGATTAATGCCTCTATTGACACGACGAGAATCCTTGAGGTATTATTATTATTTAGGAAGGTCATTGCCGTTTTCAGCAATGCACTACAGGCGATGGGCGGAAAGTGTCATGCAATGCAATAGCTGTATTGTTCCATGTGTCTAGATCACGTTGGTTAGGGGCCAAATCTGAAAGCAATATATATTTGCAATAGACATTTGTCTCTTTGCATGGACTCAGTGTAATATATAGTTTATGAAACGACTATTGCCAAAGAAGAATTCGCGTGATTTGACATATTTTCTTACTAATTGTTTGGCTGTTTTCGCATATTGCTTTCTGGTTTGTTTTCTGTGTCCTTGGTGACGTGCCCATATTAAACTTTCTATTTCCTGGTAATTTCCGTCACGACCCCCGTGGGGCTATAGCTGAATCAGCAGTCGTCCAGAATGTTTGCCATTTCTCCAGACAGATCAAGGTTTACTCTAGGCATGAGACAGCATAATCCATGACAATAAATTCCTTGTTCATTTCTTGCTTGCAAAATATACATGAGAAGCAATGCATCAAACTATTAGTACGGCGTGATCTAATTTTAGCTATTCCCCGCCCATTTTAGCTAAGCTCCAACCGATTTCTACGCAAGGTGATATCAAGTTGAAAACCTTGAAACTTGAATTTTACAGAATCTAAGTTTCAGTTCATAGAAAGCTTAACACCTCTTGGGTCAATAGCGCATAAAGCGCTCAAAATACTATTTATTTCAATTAAGTTGCCAACACCTTTTTGCAGCCTAAAAGAGTATTTTTTGTAAATATTTAACGGAAATTTACAAAAAATTAGATTTCTGTTAACTCTCAAATGGATATTCGTCAAAAGTGTGCTGGTCAAGAAATTCAGATTTCTACTTAGCCAGTGTCTAATTGCAGACCAAGAAGAGTGTTTTTGAAAACTTACCACTGGAATGACTGCTTCGCCTACCGAGCCAGTCATCCAAGTAGTACATTTTTAAAAACTATTCTTCTCTTTTTTACCAACTTGACCAGGAAAGGAATAAGTTGACACAAGAAGGGTTTATGACAGATAGACATATCCATTTATAACAAATGTACTCATCAGCCAGGACTAATCGTTTAGCTCCCAAATTTGTTCAAGAAATGAAATTTTTTTCTCAGGGATAATGTCCATTTTCAGACCATGACATTAGAAAAATATTTGTGAAGATTTACTACTGGAATGACAGTAATAGTCTTCCCTTGGTCTGCAAATGAAATTCTTTTAGACCTTCAGCTGAAGCCATTTTAGCCTGATATGGGTGTTAAAGGGTTCATAACTAAATTAACAACTATCTTCCTTCGCTGAAAGCTGCCATTATATACTTTTGAGCAAATGAACAAAACAGAAACATTGTATTCTGTCTCCAGCCAACTTCCCCACAATTCATTGCACTTACGTTGGTTTAACGTTAAATAGAACACTGTACCAGGTATTGGGGGAAGCTTGCTGGTGACCGAATAATCATAATCGGATAAGCGGAACAATGATAGTTTTACAAGGACAAAACGCTATTCTAAATAATTGGACACAAATATGCATGTTAATCTGGTTCTCCTCCAAAGGTCAAGGAGGTTAAGATCTGTTACAAGTAACAAGTTACAACTTACAACTAGGTTGCCTGCCTCGGTATATCCGTTCAATCATAAATGTTCCATTTATTCTTTGGGTAAAAACAGTTAGATGGCTAAATCGTTGAATAATTTGAAACCAATTTGACTTGAATCTGTTGCTGCGTAAGGCAGCAACAGCTTCCAGTCAAATTAGTTTCAACATATCCAACATGATTATCACTACATACTAAAACATGTCTTGTATTGTTTCTTAAATAACATCACACGCTCGCGCTTGAGGAGACAAAATGCAGGCGACTACAGTTCAACATTAAAGCGATGTTAAAATGCAAAATAAGTGTGACGCAGGTAAGGCAATGTACCTGGAGGTGAATCATATATAATCTATATACCATTATCGATAAGGACTCTACAGCATTCGATTGAGATTAGTGTCGCTTTAATGAAAGCCTTCCATGCTGCTAAAGGCAATGCACCTTTCCCCCACATTGACGTCATTACGCCGGGATTCCCTTAAATATACGCTCAGAGCGAGGGTTTGCTGGTTTGTAAAGCGCTAGGCCAACAGCAGACACGCATTAAGGTAGTATGACCCAAATATACTGCCCATTAAACAGTTCCTGTGATAAACTACAAACACAATGTTATTGACGTTTCTAATCATTGGAAAGCTTATCTAAATTTCTAAACAGCATTTTTGTTATTTTTATGTTTGCATATATAAATTACACGACGATAGGCCTACTGAGATTAATCAAAGCACGGGTAAATAGGGTGCACTTTAAAATTATAATTAACTGGATAATATTTTACAAAACTATAAAAAAAATAATATGTATCGAAAATTGGCTTAGCTTTCTTGCGATGTATGGCTTTAATAATATTATGATCGTTGCTCTTTTTAGAAACGGATTACATGGCATTGTAACGGAGCCAACAGTAAAGTAATAGATTCGCGCTTGGCCTGCAACATTTACCAGCCAGAAGTGATGTAGACAATGCATTTTGGGAAGGTTTACCTAAAAAAACCCACGTCAACGTATG
>CM067359.1:106793317-106863317 GCA_034401795.1 Chaetoderma sp. LZ-2023a | reverse complement strand
CCACTTCTCAAGTAATGATGTGGTCCTTCCGTACCTGATATATATTGGAACCACAACTACACATTCCAGTGCTTTCTGAGCTAGTGCACTTTCTTGCATTCGATGAACATAGACCATCGCTGTAGATATTGCCTCACCGATAGTGGTTCGGCGTTACACAACTTGGAGAGTACAGAGATGATTGCTAATGGTTCCCAGATGTTTACGCTGAGTCCGTGGCATGTGCCATGTTTATTCAAGAGGACCTCTGAAGTTGCCCAGTTGTTGCGATTGTTTATAATTACGGAAACACAGGTAGCGTCATATGTAGAGAATCGGGAACGACGTCACTTTTCATATCACTATTATGGACCGAGTTAAAAATTATCAATTTGCACGAGCTTTGGCGAGGGCAAAATTGATAATTTTCAACGAGGTTCATAATTGTGATATGAAAAGTGACCTCGTTCCAGATTTTATTTATCATATAAACTGTAATTTTGAAATATTTGCCAATAGTTGCTGATGTGACTTTTATCTGATTTCTCATTGTTGATTTTCGTGAAATCGATATCGCCGCTGTGACGCACCACTACTTGATAATAGATACTGAATGCGCAGCAAAATATAGTGACAAACACAAAATCTTGCGATGTCAGCCGTGAACTACACCTTTCTTCTCAGACTATCGCAGAGTCACGGCCATCAATCGTTACTTCGCTGCCGACTGATAAACTGTCAAACGATGACATTTTGCGATGACGTTTCATGAATGACAAATCGTAGTAAATAAATCGTAGTAAAACAGTACCGCGTAGTAATCTCTACGTGTCACGCTCATATCAATCGATGTTTTAATTGGTCGATTTAAATGGGTTGCGCACCCAACAGACGTGAAAATACTCCGTTGAATATGGCACGTGTGCTCATATCGAAAACTATGGATCGGGCTATAAGGCTTGTTTTTATGATAAAGTCGCATGTTGACTTTCATTGGCATTTTAGATCCATGCCTCCACAACCTCCAAAAGGCGAGATTTCATGTTGTACAGCGAGATCCAATGTCTGTAGAGTTACAGGGGATGGAAAGCAATGCCACGTCGGGGGTGCCGTCATCATCCATTTCTATGGTGTCGTGTATGTGAGTGAGCTGTGTTTGGCTTCATTGACGAAGAGGTTTGTTGCCTTGAGCTGGTCTGCAGCTAATAGAAGTAGTGCATCAAGAGGATCTTTCCCCTCGTCGATAAATTCAACATCAGCTGCATACTCCGTCTCTAGTCGCATACCTATCATTGCCATTGGAGGGTTTGGTCTTGCAGAGTGTTCTCCAGCAGGTAGATGATAGTGAAGAGCACTGGTGATAAACCACCATCATGTGCTGATCTTATTGGTGTTTCAAACTGTGCAATACGCGTTGATTTGATTCGATTTGATTTAGCTTGGTGCTAGCCTATAAGACAGGAATTTTGATTCTAATTTTTAATTGTGACATCAGCGAACATATTTCGTAATTGATTATGACGTCTTATGCTTGAGTGACAGATAGGACCCCTCCATTAGCAACTCATCTAATGCCAAAAGTATACCGATGTTCGCATCTGGCGCATTATGTTTATCGCTACGATCTAATCTTCGCTCGGCAACCCACGCCAAGTACTCTACTTTACTCACGGGAGTTGGCGATCATATCTAATATTATCTGGTACCAATCTGATATCGCTACCAGAATATACACAGCAAATCTACTCTATGAGACAAATATCTGTACAAAACATTTCAATGACGATAAATTTCGCCTATGCTTTTTTCCCAGTACCTGATAACAAATACAGATGAAAATTACACCACGTCGCCTGAACAGTGCGTTAGAGGTGACTCTGTAGTTATTCTGTTGCTGGAAATAGAGATGTTTATGTTAACCCCTCCTGCATCAACAGCGCTTCAATGCGCTAACCATTCTACTTATATCAATACGCTGGTTTTTGACCGGCTTGACCATGAAAATGGCCAAATGGTCAAGAAATTTTTTCTTAGCTAGTCTCTATTTTCCGGCTGAGACTATTTTTGAAAATTTACCACTGGTGTGACTGGCTCGGTTAACTATGCCCCACCCAATCTATAGCTAATCTCCACCCACACTTCTCCCGTGTTGGGCTCGATCGATTCCTGAACTCCCTGACTATCAATTTTCAGAAAACTATACAGGTAAGCTGTTGCATATTTTGAAACTGGGTGCTGTTGCGCCTATTATTAAATAGTAAAGACATACAATTCGTACAACAACACTTACTCCATTATCAATTATGTGTTCTTAACTAACATATCTACGTCATTCATGACATGGCGCCATTGATTATGACGTCATCCTGCACGTCACATAATTGATTATGAAGTTATATAACGTCAGATGATAGATGCCTAAACTGGAAAGGTCTATTACCATAACATTTTTCAAATTGTATACTAGGTATTCATCACATAGACAGTTTGTCCACGTAATTTGTCATGCATGGAGAATCGGGATCATAATTGCCACTCAAGCAGCTGACGCCATAATCAAATAGAACAATTCGTGGGTAAGCCACAATCAAAACGACATGGTTCCATCGCGAATTTGCAATTTCGTAAGCATTCTGCTCTATAATTTTATCCTAACTTTGACTGAGCGTTGTTGCTGTCATAGTTACCATGAGAAATAGATTCTGGATTTCAAAGTTGCAAATCGATTCCAACACAGGTACAAAATGTTGGAGATTAACTAGATAATATGGATCCCTCTATAATAATAATAATAATAATAATAATAATAATAATAATAATAATAATAATAATAATAATAATAATAATAATAATAATAATTAGAATGTCTTCAAGGAGATGCTGACTCACGCCGTTGTATTCGGTTTTGGACAATACACTAATTGACCTTGTGACCTCAACATTTGAACATTTGGCCTGAGATTTTTGTTACATCTAATCAACCACAATATGATTTATGTTAAAGATTTGGCGAGTCTACCTTCTTACATTGCAGGGTTATCTACGAAAATATGTATTCTGGTATGCACTAAGCGACCACATGAACTCGATGCTTGGCCTTTTAACCTTAGCCTAAATAGACAAACAAACAGACAGACATATAAACAGACGGCACCCACAACAATACTCACAGCAGCTTTTGCGACGCGAGTGATAAATAGAAGACCTGGAACGAGGTCTCGTTTATACCACTATTACCAACCGAGTCGAAAATTATATTAGCTTTAGCGAGTGTAATGTGGCAATTTTTGATGAGGTTGACAATAGTGATATTAAATGGAAACGAGTTTGACATTCTATTTATTATTGTAGACGTTTTACAGCCAAATTGAAAGATGAACTTGACATAAATAGTGGCTGCCACAGTGTCTCCAAAGAGTATATGTGGCTACTACAATGTTGTAGTCTAAATGCACTGCCTGTGAGAGGCAGGTGTGTATAGTCCGTGGGAAGCTTGATATCTGCCAACCTACAATCTGCATTATTATTCAATGTTTAATATAAGTTATTGCTTCTTATAGTTGTTCCACCGTCATGATATTTGCCCATGGCAAACATACATTCCACTTGTCAGAAACAGCTTCACTCAGATTTGTAGCATATTATTGCCATGTCGAGAGCAATAAAGCAGCAATTTTTTTCCCTGAGTTGAGATATGGGGTAATGGTCATGGGCGACAGGCAGGCTGTTGGATGTTTGCCGCGCAAAGCAATTCACCTTTCCAGAGTATCCATCTATCATCTGACCTCGTATGACGTCATAATCAGCTCAGCGCGTGTATGGTGACGTCACAAGCATTACGTCACAAAGCGTTCCATGTAGACCGTCATCAAATCTCAAATAGTCCGACACGTGGTATGAATTGTATGTTTTGTAATTCTTTGCTATCTAATAAACATGGTGTTGAATATTTTGAAACTAATTTGACTGGGCGCTGTTGCTGCCTTAGGCAGCAACAGCACCCAGTCAAATTAGTTTCAAAATAGTCAACAGCTTACCGTACCCAGTTTTTTGGAAATTGATAGTCAGGGTGTTCAGAAATCGATCGATCCCAACACGAGCTAGGTGTGGGTGGAGCTTAGCTAGAGATGGGCGGGGCATTATTAAAACACGAAAGGTCCATTTCCTAGCTTGATCTTGAGGAGGTTTACAGTAAATAATTGCTGACACACTTTCAAAGAATGAAGCAATTCAACAATTAGCACATTCCTTTAGGAATAGAGGTTTTGTTAGAATTATTTATATTTTTATGATGAGTGTGATATAAATGTTCGCCCACGACAGCAGCACATCTCACATAATTATTGAATGCTGTGCTCATTTATGCTCTATATTTCACGTGTGGAGCATACAATTTAAGTCAACCGATAATGATTCATGTGCCAAAACTGCACAACTTCCAGCAATCTGGAGAATTGTATCCGTTAACTTAATTGGAACAAACACATGTTACACAATTTTTATGGTTGGCTGGTCTGTGAGTTGCGTGGGAGGTACAGACAATTAATACGCTATACTATGGATATGATAGTTTGCGCCTACTCTGCCACTCAACAGTCTCTACAACATATATTTGGATAGAACTGATGGGGTTGTCCGTCAGGAATATCTAAATATCTGTCAAGTTGAGGGAAAACTAGGACTGTGGAACTGATAGCTTACTGCGGACACAGTCTAAACCCTCAATTTTACAGACTAGGTCTGAAAGATTCACAATGGCGCATGCAATATAATCAAATACGTCACTTGTTAGCTGAGGTCACTATCAAATAAAGTAGTGTCCGTCACAAAACTGGAAATAGTCTGTCACGAAAGTGTTTAAAGCGATGCTAATGCCATCTCAAATATTGTATTTCACCGACAGAATATGGTTTATAGATTCCATATCATTCATATCGTGTCACATTCCCTGATCTGTATCGCAATTATCTGTTTTGTAATTTCAAGTATATGCTGAACAGTGATCGACACCATTTTGTTTCCTCAAGCTATTGTGTGAGATGTCATGTAAGCTCCAATGCATCACATTCTTTATTATGTAATGCTCATCCAATTGCATATTTGGAAACTAATTTGACTGGAGGTTTTTGCTGCCTATGGCAGCAACAACTTCCAATCAAATTGGTTTCAAAATATTCAACAGCTTACCTGTATGATTGCCTTTATACCACATTGCCAAACTATAGCTGACGCCTCATGACTGAGCGTATATACCGAGGCAGACACACTAGGGTTTTTCTGATTGGTTGAAAAGTAAATCATGACAGCCATCATAGGGTGTAGAAATGTACCAACATTTAACTACTAAATCCTGAATATCTTTCCTTAGCGCAAGATAAAAAGCTTAAAATTACCTGGATAGTTTATGACCGGCGTGTTAGATCACCCGAATAGCTATCAAGAGATGGGATTAGTTATCCTTTAAATTAAATGTTGACTGGTGCATTTACAGCTTAATACAAATTTTGTTGACTATTTTGAAACTAAGTTGATTTTGAGACGTAGCGACAACATCTATCATTTATGTTATTTGCTAGACATGGGTGGGGCATGGGTAAAATGGTTGGTGCATAGCTAGAAAGTGTTGGGGGCATAGCGAGAAATGGCCAGGCATAGCTAGAAATGTTTGGGACATAGCTAGAATTGACCGGGGCATAGCTAGAATTGGTCGGGGAATAGATATCAATGCCTCCATTATATAGTTAAATTCTATAACGTATCAAACGGTATATACTAAATATATTTATCACATAAGCAAGCGTATCCACTATTACATACCATTTATTAAACCATTGCATATCATATTATATCCCACTAGTGTAATACAGTTACATGATAGTGACACGCGCCGTGAGCAATACATTACGGTACCCTTGTCCTCTAGTTGTGATGATGTAAGGTAGCCTTATTGTACTACTCTTAAAGATGCATATTCACAGCAGAATGGTGCAAAATAAAATTATTAAAATTAAATACTTTTAGAGGCTTAAAGTGTGTGCCTAGATGTAATGAAACGAAACAAATCTTAGCATATGATGATTTCATTACGCATAAATTGATATAATGTTTTAAGTTGTCAAATTGAATTAGAAGCACGGGTCCCTAATTCAAATTCACAACTAAACCTACTAAACTTATGCATATGGAATGAAATCATCATATGTTAAGATTTATTTCATTTCATTACATTGAGGTATACACTTTACGCCTCTAAAAATATATAATTTCAACAATTTTATTTTCAAGCATTTTGGTGTGAATATGCACCTTTAAGATGATGTAGAATGAAAGAATTGGATACATTTCCATAAAAAGCTCGGAAAAATAAAACAAAAATCAATTTAATATAATTTAAGACATGTGATAATAATAAGCTGCATTTTGTTGCGTATTGGGGCAGAACTCTCGGCAGACAAACGTGTCTGATAAAGGCAAAAGCAACCTGGGAAGAAAATAACAAGAATCAATGTAAAAATTTGAAGTAATATCTTATGTGATAAATAGAATCTCACACTCGATGCCATATCGTATCACATTTGTTACACTCCCTTAGTAAGATCGCATTTGGAAATCGCTTTACTTAATTGGATTGGAAGATATTGCTGCACTAGGAAGCAATCGCCTCCAACCCAATTGACCTTTCCGGTTTTAGCAATGCCCCGCCCATCTCTAGCTAAGCTCCACCCACACCTCGCTCGTGTTGGGATCGATATATCTCTGAACACCCTGACTATCAATTTCCAAAACACTACACAGGTAAGCTGTTTAATATTTTAACACTAATTTGACTGGGTGCTGTTGCCGCCTAAGGCACTAACAGCGCCCAGTCAAACTAGTTTCAAAATATTCAATAGCATGTTTATTAAATAACAAAGAATTACAAAGATATGAAATTCATCCACCGTGTCGGACTATTTGAGATTTTATGACGGTCTATATGGAATCCTCTGTGATGTATTGATTGTGACGTCATCATACATGGGAATAATATCTTTTTAAACTCGTGAGATAAATTTGATATCAAATACAACTCTCGGGAGATCCTTTAACCAGTGTAGAACAATATATACACACGCTACTATTATACATCATAAACATAATCATAATATATTTTCAACTCTGAAATAAGAAGATAGTATGTTTGATACTAGGTGTTGCTGCAAATTGCTCAGAACCCAGAACTCTCAGTAGTAAAGGGGGTGGGGGTTGGGGTGGGGTGTCCATTCTCTGACAATGTCTAGTTAACCACTACCGAATTTGTTTTGTGTTGGAATTGAATTCAAAAATTTGCTAGTGTCGGTTGTGGTGGAGGTGATGATAGCTGTGGTGGCGGTGGCAGTTGTGTTATTGGTGGTGGTGGCGGCCTTGCTTGTGGAGACGTGGCATGGTGGGGTTTCGAGAATGCTTTTAGCAATTAGTTGTATTCCACTTTATAACAATATATTGTAGCTATACGTCGACTCTCACCATTTTGCACACGCCTTTCAGAATTCATGTTGTAGCTCTATAGAAATTCTATCCGATACATAGCCTAATCGACACGTTCTCTATTGTATTTATGTCAGCCTATTCTCTATACGAGCATACGTGCACGTGTTTTGCAAAGCTTGCCATTCACTTTGACCACCATCACTAATATAATGACGTTACCGCTATTATGTGACGATATAATGCGATATCCTAAGTGCCGTCATGGAATGTTTGATGGCTCTTAAGTTGCTAATATGTCCTCTGGTTTTCATCCCAAGACACATGAACATAAATCTAATGTTTTCACACTATCCTTGTCTGATAGCTAGAGACTTTCTAAAATTAATGTTTGTCGAGGATTTCCCATTAACATAACAATACAATGCCCGGTATTTCTGTCATCGCTGAACTGCTGGTTTGGAAGGGATTTGGCCCATACCTTCAACAAATACCAATTGTCAAGGGCAATCAATCCAACGCATATTGATCTTATTTTTTGGTGAGCAATAGTGCAACGTAAGCCTACATTTAGAATTAGGTTCCAATTAATGTATTCTCAAAGTAAGCAAATATCACCCTGCACTGTCAACGTTAATCAGGCGATTTTCTTTGCCAACTTCCCCCCAATGAAACACATTAAGCACATGAGATAGATATGTCATACAGCCATCATATGCTTACTCTATGGAAATGATTAATCAAACAAAATTTTACATATTTTAAATGTGGATACTTACACCAAATCTTACTTACTATTGTCCAATATAAATCTAGGTCCACCTTAGTAGCAATGTTTATAATCTGAATGCAACATGTACGGCTTCTACTTTGAGGTATCCATTCACGAATATGTTATGAGAGACGTACCATATAGTCTGATCTACTATGTCATTTGTTAAAATTTGCTTTGTTTTAGGTAATTAATGTTATTCTAGGAGACAATTAATTGAAAGATTTAACTGCATGTTTTATACATCTATGCAACTACAACAGTAATACAATTTAAAAAGTTTGTATCGTGGTACATGTATTTTGTAAAAAAAAAGAACAAGTTCCAAATGGTACCAGAATTCACCTTTCCAGAGTACCCACCCATCATATGACGTCATAATGAAATGCGTGACGTGTAGAATAACATCATATTGAGTGACGTCATGAATGACGTCGATAAGTACGTCACGAACGCATATTTGAAGACGGTCTATGCGTCGTTGTACAAATTGTTTGCTTTTACTATTTAATAAATATTCTGTTGGATATTTTGAAACTAATTTGACTGGGCGCTGTTGCTGCCATAGGCAGCAACAGCACCCAGTCAAATTAGTTACAAAATATTCTACAGCTTCCCTGTATAGTTCTCAGGAAATTGATAGGTAGCGCATTCGGGGATCGATCAATCCCACCACGACGAGGTGTGGGTGGAGTTTAGCTAGTGATGGGCGGGGCATAGCTAAGAATGGAAAGGTCAATTGTGGTATGTTAATGGAATGTCCATTGGGAACAGAAGGGGGAAAACGGCCAAGCAAGCCAAATGATGTGTTTGTATAATTTAGATAAGAACATTTTATTATTTGCAAAATTTTGAATTCCTAAACTGTAAACTCCGTCACGAAAAGTCATCGCGTGAATGGATCCTAGACAGCAACAGCCTCTGGCGGGTTAGGCCATACCAATTTATTTTTTGCTTGTTTAATGAACTCTCCAAGTTTCATTTTTTTATATCTAGAAAAAAATAATACTGGGATCTTAAAGCATTATTTTTAACCTTCTTTCCATCTAGCAATTTTTTCTTATCACTCGGAATTCGTCAGCATCTTCCGTAACACTTTTTGTTTTCTGGTTACCCCTTTAATAGTCAAGCTACTCAAAATGGTTTTACAATGGTCATGAGAAAAATGGCTGGCTCGTTTAAAATTTCTGAAAAACCCCACGACTGGGTCTTCGTTGTGATTCATAGTCACATGCCTCTATTAGGAAAGACGAAGAGAAACGGAAGATTAACCATGTATATGAGCTTGAGATAAGTCGTGGCTCCGTTGGCTTAAAACAACGTTTTAAGGAACATCATACAAGGTATTCATACACCGAATGCCGACACGTCTTTCTTAATAGAGGCTCGCATCACATCCGTCAATACTATTTAAGACTTTTGTATTCAATCCTGCATAAATTACAGAGGCTTTATTAGACAGGCGGAACTCATTTGAATACATATTTGTCACTTGGGTCCAATGTGCGCTGCGCTAAATATTACATGACACTAAAAATGTTGCTTGTTAACCGTACAGTCTTCTAGGCTTAATACACCATTTTATGCATGATTCTAACATCGAGCTATGGATGATACTACGTGTGTATTCGCTGCTGGCTGCTATTTAGCAACCCCATCAGGAAACACACACTTGGCATGGCAGCAACGTATACTAAAGGTAAATCATACAGAATTAAATGGCGCTATCACACCATCGTTATAAAATAACTCAGTCGAGGCTAGCTAATCCGTCACATCAGTTCTCATATTTACATAGCGCATCATTCCACTCTTTGCAGTGTTAAGATTTGAGCCAAACCCGGAGCAGCAGTTTCCGAATTATCCACATATTCTAAAGTTGATCCTCTCCCCATCTGGCTTCTCTTATGTAGAACATGGTCAACCTCTGGATATCCTATTGCATCACAAGTTCCTTCGGCGTGTTAAAGTTAGAGCCAAATAGGATCAGCAGTTTTTTAGATACTGCTCGGAATACATTTTGTGGATGACGGTTTATTGAGCAGCAGCTACCCACAGCTAAGACGATTAACGACACTGTGTTTGGAAAGTCATCTTTCCAGATAAATAGGTGATATTTCCCCATGCAAATGCTCCATGAGTTGAGGGTGTCGGTGTGGGTCATTGCCGGCTTGTAAATATATAATGTGTTCATGTGCAATACTGGTTATTCACCTAATAGTATGTCCAATAACTGGTTCGTTTCGGAGTCTAGTGTATGCATGATTAGTGTATTCTGCGGCTGTAGTAGGAGAAAAATCCTACAGCTGCACTCATTCCTTCTTCATTTTTGCCCGCTGTGTCTTGTCCTCAGCGTAATTCTTATCTTCCACAGGTCCATTCTTGACTTGAGTCCTGCTTTCTTGAGGTCACCTCATAGCACGCTTCGCGGATTTATGCAATGACGTCCTCTCCTGGCTTTGTATTTGCTGGCCCCGAGTATGGCAAATTCCAAGGCTAGCTGTACTGATGTCTCTCCTGACATCATTAGCACATGGCCAAACACGGACCATCTTTGCTGGCGACTTTTACAGACAGCGGCGACGTATTACACAATGGAAGCTAGAGATCCCCAGACATTATGTTATTAGCGTCTCTCTGCTGGCGATAAATTACCGAAGTCAATCTTCTAAACCAACTCCCTTAAGAATGTCCAGCGTGTCATTAGAAAATGGTACTGTTTTAGATGGATGTTCCTATCAAGGCCACCGTCATATCTTATCACACACAATTTCCTTTAAACATCTTAAATTGAAATGAATACGTATATAGTCATGGAATAAGTTATTGAATATGGCTAAGAGAGACCTATCTGAGTGATATTTAGGCAATGTACACTTACTTTTACTTTTACAAAAGATCCTAACTTAATGTTTGCCATATCCAGAAAAATGTAATGATGGAATTTTAAGGCATTATTTTCAACATTCTTTCCATTTAACAATTTTCCGCAGCCCAATCTGTGTCACGCGAAATTTCTCTAGTTGTTCTCCCTAATATTGTTAACCATTTAATGGCAAAGTCAGTCAAAATGTCTTTGCAATGGCCATGAAAAAAGCCCATTTGCAGGAAAAGAAAAGACTATTTTTGAAAATTTAACACTGGAATCCTTTAACGAACCAGACCTTCCAGTCAAAAATTTTCAGAAATAGTCTTCTCTTGGCCTACAGATGAACACTCACTGAGAAAATGTTTTGGATTTTCCTTATCAATTTTGACAATCAGCATGATGAAGAAGACTGTAATAGCCTAAAATGTTTGAGCTTAAAATTATACATTATTTTTATTTTTTCTCGATCACCGAGCTTGTGTTTTGGTGGGAAATTTTGTAAAACAAGACATTAAATTGGTCTGGCCGTAGCAATGCATATCGCGCCGAACAGCATGACAATGTACGAGAAATGTTACCGAACTACAACGAAATCGGTATAACCAAACGTGTTGCTTTCTATCAGGTTTAATCTTTGACATGATATGAAGCAAGAAATATGGCCTTAATACCAGGTGGTCGTTTAATGGATGGATCCCATCTGTTCCTCAAGTATATCATGTCATAATCAAATACGCCATTTGAAGGCTGGCGTCACAAATATAATTAACAAGGAATATTCAGTCATGCAGCTGGAATAGTCTGTCAAGTGTACGATTTGTATGTCTTTGATGGATTTACTATTTAATAAACATTCTGTTGACTACTTTAAAACCAATTTGACTACACCATTGTGCTGCCATAGCAACATCACCCTGTTAAATTAGTTTCAAAATATTCAACCTATATATTTACCTTGAAAATGGGATTCTGGCAATTCGCGGTTCAAAGAATATAAATCGATCCCAACATTTTCAAAGCATAGGCGGAGCCTAGCTAGAGATGGGTGGAGCTTAGCTAGAGATGGGCGGAGCATTGCTGAAAGTAGAATTATCCATTAATGCCTCTATTGACACGATGCGAGTCCTTGACGTATTATCATTTATAAAGGTGATTGCCGTTTTCAGCAAGACACCACAGGCGACGGGCGGAAATTGTCATGTAATGAAATAGCTGTAATGCTCCATCTGTCTAGATCACTTTGGTTAGGGGCCACATGTGAAAGCAATATATATTTGCCATAGATATTCGTCTCTTTGCATTGACGGGACATATTATATAATATATGAAACGATTCTTGCCAAAATTGAATCCGGGTGGTGTGACAAATTTTCATACTAATTGTTTGGCTGTTTTCGCATATTGCTTTCTGATTTGTTTTCTTTGCCTTGGCGACGTGCCCATATTGAACTTTCTATTTCCTTGTAATTTCGGTCACGTCCCCTGTGGGGCTATAGGTGAAGCAGCAGTCGTCCAGAATGCTTGCCATTTCTCCAGACAGATCAAGGTTTGCTCTAGGCATGAGACAGCATAATCCATGGCAATGAGTTACTTGCTCATGTCCTGCTTGCGAATTATACGTGAGATGCAATGGGTCAAACGGTATTAGTATTTGGGGGGGGGTTAAATTATAGCTATTTCCCGCCCATTTTAACTACACTCCGGCCACGTTCTACGTTGAAAACTTTAACTGAATTTCCATATTCTATGTTTCAAAATAGTTATACATGTAAGCTGTTAAATATTTTTAAAATAATTTAACACGTGGTTGTGACTGCCTATGTCTACCTCAGCTCCCTATTGAAATAGGTTCTGACAATTCAAAAGAATGCTTATTACAATTTTTAATGACATGCAATTCGTCCACTTTCATGACAGATCTTTCGATTTTTGTTACGGAGCTACGTGAATTTGCTAGTGACATCAGTTAACATGTGACATATTTGAAGTTGAGGTCAGATGTTTTAGTGACAGCTCGGCTGGCCGGCATTCGGGGTTGTGCACGCCCTAGGAACGTGTACATCAAAGTTTGAGCACATGCTATAGCCTAGAAATACTGGTTCTGCCAGGCAACATCTGCATTTTCGGAGATAAACATAGATACTCAATTGAGTGTTACATAATTAATATGTGTGACTGGTTAGGGATTTACTGTCACCTCTGAACCGGCCTCCTAGCAACTACTCCCACTCTCCCTTGACTACGGTACTGAATGGACTGACTCACCGGAGGAAATTCCCAAGGGATATCTAGATGCTCTCAGAGGCGACATCCTGCATTACTTATCATAATTTACATAAATATAGATCTTCAGTTGTCCGTCAAGTGGGGTGTGAATTTTGTATTCGCAAATTAGTTTCAAAATATTCAACAGAATATTTATTAAATAGTAAAAGCAAATAGTTTGTACAACGTGACGTCATTCATTATGGTGTCATTGCACACATCACGCAGTTCATGGTGGGTGGGTACTCTGTGGAAATTTGAATTACGCATGATAATGCGGTTCTCCAACAAATGAGGTTATGATCTGCTACAAGTGACAAGTTACAAGTAAGTTACAGTCAAATTAGTTTCAACTTAATGTTTGTTATTTTTTTTATAATATCCAACACGATACTCACTGAATACTAAAGAATCTCCTATATTGCCGCTTAAAATGGCAGCACACACTCGCGCTTGAGGAGACAAAATTTAGGCGACTACAGTTCAACGTAACATCGATGTTAAAATGCAAATAATAGTGTTACATGGAAGGGAATGAACCTGGAAATGAATTATTTTTAATCTATATACTGTAATGCATAAGGACAATACAGCATTCGGGATGAGGTTAGTGTCTCTTTAATGAAAGCCAGTCCATGATGCTGACGGCAATATAACTTTCCACCATTGACGTCATTACGCGGGGATTCCCATAAATGAACACTCAGAATACGCGTTTGGTGGTTGGTAAATTGCAAGAAGAACAGCCGACGCAAACACTGTTATTGAAGATCTAATCATTGGAAAGCTCATCTAAATTTCTAAACAGTTTTTTTGTGTCTTTTCATAATTGCATTAATAAAATACACCATGGTACATAGATTAATCAAGTCAAGGGTAAATATGGCGCATTTAAAAATTATAATTAACTTGATAATATTTTACAAAACTAGAAAAAACTAACACATAAATGTTTAGAAAATTGGTTTAGCTTTCTTGCACTGTATGTGCTTCAATAACATTGTTCTTACTTCTTTATAGACACGGATTAAATTTCATTGTAGCTGAACCTAATAGTAAAGTAATACTATTCGGACTTCTTCTGACCAATTTATCATCCTGAAGCAATGTGCTCAATGCATTTTTGGAAGGTGGGTTTTTTTAACCAAAAATACGCCAAAGCGTGAAATGTGTATTAACATGACCCGTCTCTTTGAACTATATATACGAAAAAGGGTGATTGTTAACTCCAGCAAATCACCTCATGGAATGATGCGGAAATTATCAAGAAATAGACAGTTCCATCTGTCTAGGTCACATTGACTAGAAGCCAAATGTGAAATTACTCTGTGTATTTGGCACAGATATTGGCAATATGGATTGGATGTAATAAATATTATTACATGTATTTTACTGAGAAGGTAATAACAACAACAACAACAACAACTACAACAACAACTACAACAACAACTACAACAACAATAACCTCTGAAATCACTATATGTCTATTGAGACTTGTTGGAAGAAATCGTGCGAATGTGCTCTAAGCTATGATTGTAATTGCATCAGTTGAGTAATCTCCTGCGGCACTTAAGAAATCACTTCAGGAAATGTCATCCAATCGCTTTAATGTCATCACCATCCGTGCAAAGAATGTCCGGGAAGACATGGCGCTGAGCTAGTAAATAATCGCCCTAACTTCCTCTTAGATAACATTCTTTTATTTCTCAATTCTCTAACATTGATTGCAAAGCCGTGATGTAAATTGGATAGATAGTGAAATAAAGATCTGCGCACAGCAATGATCATGAAAGATCCTCAGTGAGAGGGGAACATACAATTATGTGCTAAGGAACCAAATGCTAGGAGACAACGAGAGAAAGCGAGAGAAAGAGAAAATGAGGACGTGTGGGTGCGTGGGTGCGTGGGTGCGTGGGTGCGTGCGTGCGTGCGTGCGTGCGTGCGTGAGCGCGCGTGCGTGCGTGTGTGAGAGAGTGAATGAGTTAAAGCCCGATATAGAGTGGAGGGATAGGGAGAAGGGAGTGAGATGGAGGGGCGGGGTGGGAGGGGAGCGGAAGGAAGGAAGGGAGAGAGAGAGAGAGAGAGAGAGAGAGAGAGAGAGAGAGAGAGTGAGAGTGAGAGAGAGAGAACCCTAGCGTATAATGTAGTCTGTTCCACCATTCATTACATTGTGTCGGCCTAAATTTATTGATGGCTTCCGCTGAAACAAACGGCGCGTAGCATACTTCCTGCCGGCAATATCCGTCATTATGCAACGCACTGATCAATTCATTATCAAGTCGCTCCAGGATATGACAAAATTCGTCATTTTATTACACTCCCCTTGACAAAATCAAACGACACATAATACAATGACACAATCAATGTCGCAGAACTTGAAGCCACGTCATATTATCATTTTGCTGTATTCGGCAGGCAGATATCACACTTTTAATGACACTTTTTTCCAGAATGATCTCTAACCGAATGTTTGGGAGTTTACATGTAATGTATCATAGATACACAATTAGATTTGTTTCAAGAAGGTCTTTTAGGGGTGATAATATTTCTTCGTAAATTCTACTGATAAATTTACACAAAGATATTGTCTTCGCCTGGCCAATGAACATTCATTGATCAAAATCCTGACCATTAAATGGTTAATATATCTTTCCATCTTTAGCTATGCTCAGCCTATCTCTAGCTAAGCTCCACCCACACCTCGATCGTGTTGGGATCGATCGACCCTTGAACTCCCTGAGCATCAATTGCCAGAACACTATACAAGTAGGCTGTTAAATATATTGAAACCAATTTTGCGCTCTTGACAAAGATTTATACGTCATTCATGACGTCGTTGATTATGACGCCATCATACATAGCACATAGTTGATTATGACGTCATATGACGTTAGCTGATGGATGGATAACCTGGAACGGTCCATTGACATATGCCTTTTTTTAGCATTTAGAGCTTTTGAGGATGGTGCCTCAAATCGCTCAAAATGCTCAAATCATTATATATGCCAATTAAGGATAAGTAAGAGTTGTTGCACGCTACAATCTCAATAAACAAGAGAAACGTCAATCATCAGTCGACATTGATATATTGCTGAAAGCAAACAATACCAAAACAAAGCGCATGTACAGACACAATGTCAAATATCTTCTAATCACAATCGACAACCAGAATTTAAAAAGTGCATTCACTATCACAGATCTTTTTGATGCTGTCTGAAAACAAATTAATCTGCTTCCGACATCTTGGACATATTTGTAGAGACGCACACGTGGTTATATGGGTCCTTTGTCTTATAAACATAACATGACGGGAAATAATGACCAAATTAGGCTAATAGTAATAATACATGCCTTGGTATTAATGTCAATCGAAATGTGTTATTCTGACTAACAGCTGAGAGGAGGTAAACGTCGAATAACTCTAGTGCTATTGATATTGCTAATATACATGCGCAATGATCATGATGATGCCGACGACGACGACGACGATGATGACGACGACAACAATGATGATGATGACGAGTGAATGTGCTTTGCAGCTGAAAAAGTGAAAACTACTTTCAGCCGCTATTAATCTTTTTGTTCGACAGTCTCCACTGTGTCTTGTCCACTGAGAGTGTCCGGAACACTTTTAGGTTCTTTGAGGGTTGATTGCAAACTGACAATTATCAAGTTGATGTTGTGGCATTCTTTCCGTACCTGATATATGTTGGAACCACACCTACACATTCTAGTGCTTTCTGAGCTAGTGTGTATTTTCTTGCATTCGAAGAACATAGAGCATCGCTGTTGCGATAGCCTAACAGATACTGACTCCGCGTTACACAATTTGGAGAGCCCTGCATTTGATAGTAACCACAATGGCTCGCAGATGTTTGTGACGACATGCATAAGGCTTGTTCAAGAGTACCTCTGTAGTTGCCAATCCGTTGCAATTTCATAGCATTATGGAAACACATGTAGCATCATATAGTTGCATTTGACTTTCGTGTGGATTTTAGATCAACAAGCCCACAATTCCACAGCTTCCAAAATGACTGGAAGGGGACATTTCTTGCCACCCAGCGAGTTCTAATTTCGGTAGAGCTGCAGAGACGGGAATACAAAATTTCTGACCTTTCCCTCATTGATAAAGTCCAAAGTATCTGTATACTCTATCTGAAGGCGCACACCTATCACTGGGATTGGACGGTTTGGCCTTGTTGAGTGTTCTCGAAAAGATGATAGAGCTGTAGGGAGGTAGCTCGTGAAGAACATTGATGATAGCTCATCACCATGTGATGATCCTATTGATGTTTCAAGCTATGCAGAAATCGGTGATTTGACGCGAACATTTAGTTTTGTGTTTACCAATAACACGAACTTTTCGATTTTCATTTTGATTGTGACTTTCAGCTAACATTTTTCGTAATTTATTATTACGTTTAATACTTGAGTGACAAATAGGACTCCTCCATTAGCAACGCATTCAGCGCCAAAACTAGTTGGGGTTCGCATCCGACGCGTTATATATATATATATATATATATATATATATATATATATATATATATATATATATATATATATATATATATATATATATATATATATATATATATATATATATATATATATAGCTGCGATATAATCTTCGCTCGGCAACCTACGCCAAGTATTCTGCTTTACTCAAGGGAGTTGGCGATCATATCTGGTATTATGTGTTACCAATCTGATCTCGTTCAAATCAGCATACTGGTAATATATCGGTAACCGAATACACACAGCAAATCTACTCTATGAGACAAATATCTGTACCAAATATTTCAATGTCGATAAATTTCGCGTTGGCTTTTTCCTAGTTCCTGATAACAAATACAGATGGAAATTTCCATTTCATGGCAAGATATATACCCCGTCGCGTGTACAGTGCGCTACCGGTGACTCGGTACTTATTCCGTTGCTGGAAATAGAGCGCTTTAATGTTGATAACGTCATTTGCCGATAACACGTTTTCATCGGATATTCTAATACACTTGGCATTGCGTGTGGTTGCACATGGCTATACAATATATTTCAGAACGTGTTTATAACGGACCTTGTGCGACCTTTACAAATGTAGTCAATGTAGACACGGATAGCTTAACCCATCTTGCGTCAATATAACCCTTTAATTGTCAATTTCGTCAGTGATCTTGATAAAAATGTACATTTGCAGGTTAACGGAATGATATTTTTTGAAAATTTACCACTGGAATTACTGGCTCAGTAATTGAACCAGTAATTCCTGCCGTAAAATTTCAAAAATGCTCAACTTGGTCTGCTAATGTAGTGTGGCTAAGCAGAAATTTGAATTTTCTTGACCATTGCACGTTTTGATGAATGTCCATTTGAAGGACAACAGAAATGTATTTTTTGTAAATGTCCGTGTTCAATTTACAAAATACTATTTTTGGCGACAAAAATCAAAAATTTTCTTGAAAAGTCTTGACAATTAAATGGTTAATTGAAATACATAGTATTTTGATTGCTTTAATGCAATAGTTCCACAATAAGGGATCGCATTTGCTATGGCATCCCTATGTAGGTATCTAATCGGTTACTCAAGTATATGACGTCATAATTAACTGCGTTATGAATAGCTGATGCCGCAAACAAAACAAGGGCATTCAGAGATTGCATACCTCCACCTTACTGCTTTTTTTCACGTTGTATACACTTACCAAATTCTTTCGTATTTCCTAAATTGTGTCAGAGCGCGCCTAACGTTGTAAACTTTTTGTGTATGGTCACACCTTTTCATGGATTAAAATTTCAGGAAAAATCGGACAAGCCATTTCTAAGATATCCATCGATCTAGAATTTGATCCGATGCAGATCTGGGCTCTATTATAATATTAAAGCTGCGAACAGACATACACGTCTACACACGCGCACATGCGCGCGTGCATGCGCCACCACTTCCCCACACACAGACAGGAACAGACAGACAGACAGACAGACAGACAGACAGACAGGCAGACAGGCAGGCAGGCAGGCAGGCAGGCAGGCAGGCAGGCAGGCAGGCAGGCAGGCAGGCAGGCAGGCAGGCAGGCAGACAGACAGACAGACAGACAGAACGATCGACTGACTGATTGATTGACCGACCGACCGACCGACAGACAGGCAGACACCATCACAACACCATTTTCACTGTAAAGAGCGAAGGTAATTTTACTCTGAGACGCAAATCGAATTACATGTTTCGATAAATAAATGAAAATAGCAAACATTATGTTGAATATTTTGAAATTGATTTAACAGGGACCTGTTGCTGTCATAGAAAACAATTTC
Source organism: Chaetoderma sp. LZ-2023a (assembly GCA_034401795.1). Classification (NCBI taxonomy): domain Eukaryota; kingdom Metazoa; phylum Mollusca; class Caudofoveata; order Chaetodermatida; family Chaetodermatidae; genus Chaetoderma; species Chaetoderma sp. LZ-2023a. The sequence continues at coordinate 106,843,653 of CM067359.1, read as the reverse complement.
TTTGAAGCATTTCTATAGGTACTGGCCCACTGTTTCCGTCGTATGACTTCCAGATTTCGCTCAAGCCAGGTTAACTTTCACAGCTGGAACATTTCCTGACAATTTCCGTTACACACCCATTAAGGATTGTCGGGTCTCTACTGTCAAGTAGCATTTAATATCATATTCCCCCCGGACACATGAAAGGTTTCTTTATGATTCTCATGGATCCAGTAGGCATCAATAGACGCTAGTAAATGTCAATCAGTTCGGAATCAAACAGATTATTCCTTCCATTGATCAATGGACCTTTGAAATGCAGTATATGTGACAAAAACGAAATTGGAGATGAGTTTCATTACACTTTTATTTGCAACCTTTTCATACATTACGATTAGAAACACTACCTAAATACCACCGTAAGAGACCAACTTATTTTTAATTCTTATACTTATTCACTAGCAATAACAAAAAAAATACTATATAAGGTTTGCCGACTAATAAATGCAATTATTACACATTACCAAATAGGATGAAACTGTCCCACAAACACGGCCAACAAACATAACCCGTGCAGGTAAAAACTCCGAAAACAAAGTGAAATTGTGAACGAAAAAATGGTTAATATGAAAATATCTTGCCTGAAAAGAAGGAATCGCATTACTGTAGTAAATCTAGATTATCCCTTTTATTGTTAGCGGTTAATCTATAGAGATATATAAATAATATGTGAACTGTCTTGCAACTATATAAATTGTACAATGTTTATACCCCAAGTATCACATGTATGATCTTGGAGTAATAAATAAATCTGAGTCAATATGAATCCAGTTTTAGTTATGTCCCACCCATCGTTAGCCAAGCTCCACCCACATAGAATGCTTATTAAATGGTAAAGACATACAATTCGTACAACGTGTCGGACTATTAAGCGTTAAAGACGGACTATATCCAGCCATTTATGACGTCACGATTCTGATATTATCCTACACGTCACGTAGTTGATTATGACGTCATATGATGGATGGATAACCTTGGAAAGGTCCATGCTCACACCAGCTTTTGGCTAAATAGAAGATTTGGAACGCGTGAAAGCGCCCGGTCAAATTAGTTTCAAAATATTCAACAGCGTGTTTAGTAATCAGCAAAGAATTACAAATACACACAATTTTTACAACGTGTCGGACTGTTTGAAATTTGGTGATGGTCTATAAGGAACCCTTTATGACGTAATGAGTGTGACGTCATCATACACGCAGTGAGACGATTATGACGTCATACGAGGTCAGACGATGTATTGATACTCTGGAAAGGTGAATTATCGACGAGGGTGACAATAGTGATATTAAACGGGACCGAGTTTGAGATTCTATTTGTCATATAAACTAATGTGTTGGCAATTCTGAACGTCCTTGAAAGCCGTTTGAATGAACCTTTTTGCGCTGTTTCTCTTTCGTCTAGTTCTGACAATTGCGCGACAAAACATAACAGACGAAAATTACGTTTAATCCAAATTAAAACACGCCTGCGTCTATCATTTAAAGCAGCACACGTGGATCATATATCTAGGTGATATTTATATAAAATAAAATTTAAATCAACAGCATAACGTATCCCGTCTATTTTACAGTTTCGCCGTCGCCGTTTCTGGGGAACATATGCGATGTCCTGGGGCATGTGGGATTATTATATGTTATCTAACCAATGAGTATTTTTCTTGCCCCTGATCTAACCAATGAAAATCATTCTGTGAATATTGCACATGTGTTCATATCGAGAAATATGAAACGGGTTGAAGCAAAGTTTATATGATGATATATAATATAATGCCTGGCAAGGAATGCATGGCTTCTGTGAGAATACCTGAACCAGCTATCAGACACGCTGTTATATCAGGTGAATGACTTAGAATACATATGAATACATGATAGTCATATCTGCACAAAGACTTCGTCAACTCGCGCATCAGAGACACCGAGTATGGGAAATGTCATCTATTTTTAGCGACAGCTTAGTGGGTCAAAGACTCCGCAATTCATAGGTTTCGATTTCGCTTTCAGGTAGACAACAACATGGAATAGCCTACAACCGGGGAAAATAATTCTTGAGATCTATACGTGACAACATTTACTGCCGTGGGTAAGTGTGCGGGCGCGCGTAGGTGTGTGCGTGCGTGTGCGCATGCGTGCGCGATGCGCATGTTTATGCGTGAGGGGGCCTTCTCGCTCTTGCAACACCATCCGTGTGCAGGAGGTCAGAGAACCGGACGTTCTTGCTCATAATTTCTGGCAGAAATAGCAACACCTTTTTCTTTAAATGAAGATAGCTGGATTAACCTTTTCAGAAGATCAAAACAAAACAGTGATCACTTTGAAATATGCAACATTCTTTCTGGCACCTGTGTTGTGTCAGGAACTGGTGTTATTTCCACCATGCCAGCAAACCGAATGGACCTTTCCATTTTAGCTATGCCCCGCCTATCACTAGCTAAGCTCCACCCACACCTCGCCGTGTTGGGATTGATCGATCCCCAAATGCCCTAGCTATCAATTTCCTGAAAACTATACAGGGAAGCTGTTGAAATTATTTTACCTAATTTGACTGGGTGCTGTTGCTGCGTATGCCAACAAGTCATTCATGACGTCATTCATTATGATGTCATTGTACACATCACGCAGTTCATTACGACGTCATATTATTTCCTGGTGGGGAAAGACGAATTATCTGGTTCCGTAATGATGTCTCAAGCTTTATCAAGATACCGTCATCAATAACGGATGCGCAAGGACTTTAAAATTTAAGTCTAGGAACTCATCTAAAATCCACCAGGATCAAATATAGACTTCCGTAATACTGTGAGGAATTGCCCATTGAAAACCCCGTGATTGTAAAATGTAAGGTTGGCGCAGGCCGAGGGTAGAGTTATTAACCGCAGCAGGGTAGTGAATCGAAAACAAGGTTCCACTACTTAGGCGAGAGCTACCGCTAGAATATCAACCTCAAGTTTTAATGGGATACCTTCACCGATAATGGAGAAGTAGTGATTACAGAATCTAATGGTTGGACACATTTTAAAAACACACCAAGATGTGAATTGAAAACAGACTTCCGTCATGATATCTGTAGATATTCACGCTACTTTTCAAGGTATTTTTTTTACCGTTGATCCCTTAAAGCAACGGGGGAACAGGGATTAACAAATTTGATGGCAGTGCGGGTGGACTGTCCTATAAAACCATCCAGGGTGCTGAATAATAGAATTGGTCTACTTAATGCTGTCGATAGTTACACCTATAATATACCCTTTAAGTCTGATCAATATTCATTCACAAAGGGACCTTTCCAGTTTTAGCTAAGCCCCGCTCATCACTAGCTAAGCTCCATCCACACCTCGTTCGTGTTGGGATCGACCGCTCCTTGAACTCACTGACTATTAATTTCCGGAACACTATTCAGGTTAAGCTGTGGCAGCAACAGCACCCGGTAAAATTAGTTTCAAAATAGTCAACATAATGTTTATTCAATTTTAAGGACATGCAATTCGTATAACTAAGTTGCCAGAACTTGTGCCCAATCCCATTGTACAGATGTCACAATAAAATATGTTAAAAAACAACCAATTCGTATAACGTGTGCAGACTATTAAACGTTAATATCACGCCATATGATTGACTGAGGAAATTTATTCATGAATTACGGATGAGTAGCGAATAGTAAATTTAAAGGTTGGAGACCCTCTTAAACCTTAACAAGACAGTACAGCTAAAATCAGGCTCCGTTTACGATATCCGCATTGCTCCCTAGAATGTGTATGCAGTTTCAGCGCGATTGAATGCGATCTGTATGAGGAGTAACAGAAGGAAACATAATAGACACACTAACAGGAAGAACAAGAACTAGAACATGGACAAGAATAACAAGAACAAGAACATGAGTACGCTTTAGAGATCCATTCCTGAATTCACATTTCCAGAGTATTAATAGTTCAACACTATGTACGAATTGTATGTCTCTACTATTTAATAAATATGCTGTTGAATATTGTGAAACTAATTTGGCTGGGCGCTGTTGCTGCCATAGGCAGCAACAGCACCCCGTGAAATTAGTTTCAAAATTCAATATCTTACCTGTATAGTTTTCTGGAATTTGCCAGTCGGGCAGTTCAGAGATCGACCGATCCCAACATGAGCGAAGCGTGGGTGGAGCTTAGATAGAGATGGGCGGGGCATAGATAAAAATGGAAAGGTTAATTAAAATAGAAGGTGTCGATGGAATGAAGATACCGGATTTAAAACAGAGATTGCCATTTGTACACAAGTTCTAGAATTACCACCGCTATGAAACCCAACTCGGATTTCGTGATTAATATGCTTTAACCATTTCACGCCGAAGTCAGCAAAAACCGCGTGGTTCAGTGTTATTGAGGAATGCCCATTTGCAGGCCAAACGAATATAATTCACTTTTCAAAATGTCAGTCATTCAAGTGGTACAATTTCAAACCTGGGATGAGTGCGGTTATGTTATCGAGGTACTCCGATCATAGGTATCACGAGGTTGCTTTACCTATCTACGTATGCGCACACCTTTACTCTAGCTTGAAGCAGGACTAATCGGTCAGAATTTGTACCACGTGATACCGTTATCCTATTATACTGTCGGGCGTTCCGATATGTAATAGGAGTAAGAGGAGCACCTCGATACAATATCCCAACTTTAGCGTGGTCTCCTCTTGGCCTGCAAGTTCAGACATTAAAGGGTTAATAAATCTAACTTTACACTTCGAATAATGAGAATCAACAAGGAATTTCCAGGCTTATAATAATCTAGCCATAACATGTAACTTCTAGACGTTCTAAACCAAAATCTGAGTAACTAATCACGAGATGTTTAAGTTATATTTTATCATTGGATGATGCCAAATGTAGAAAGGTTCAGTTTCCAGGGCTACGCGGTATTTTCTACGTAGGAGCTGGCGGGATGGTGGGGAGGGGTGGGGTGTGTGTACTTTCCCCCTCGATTGTGATCTCATCCAATCAGATCGAGTGGTGGTTGATTCTGAATTATGATGGGATGGATTGGACCAATCATAATTCACGATACACCAGTCTCAAGTTAGCAGAAATCTGTCCATTATGTCATTATCCCTGTCAGTAAGCATTCGCCGTTTTCATTAACTAATGCTTCACAGGCTGCTAACACCAACACAGCTGATAATGCAGACATAATTTTGAGAAGCTGCAATAGACCTTTCCACTTTATCCACCCATCATAGTACGTCATAATCGACTACGTGACGTGTAGAATGAGATCATAATGAATGACGCCATTATGACGTCATGAATGACGTAGATAAGTACGTCACAAACGCAGATTTGAAGACGGACTGCGGTGTTGCACAAATTGTATGTCTGTACTAGTTAATAAATATTATGTTGAATGCTTTGAAACTGAGTTGGAGACAACTTGTGACTCAATCCGTATTGTCTCCTGAACAATAAAAATGTTTAAAATAAAATTTTAAACTAATTTGACTGGGCGCTGTTGCTGCCATAGGCAGCAACAGCGCCCAGTCAAGTTAGTTACAATATATTCAACAACTTACCTGTGGAGTTTTCAGGAAATTGATAGTTATGGCATTCGGGGATCGGTCAATCCCAACACGGCGAGGTGTGGGTGGAGCTTAGCAAAAACTGTAATGGTCCATTGGTATATAAAGTTGGATTCAGGTTACACGTCACGATACACTACCGATTAACTCTATTATAGAACCATCTCACATAGACTGAGTTAATATATGGCTAGACAGGCGCACGATGGTTACAGCGCCACCTGCTGCATAGACACCGGCCATCTGGTGATTTCACAACAACACACAATAACTGCTGATCTAAATTGGTATGGCATGGTATTGCACAATCGTCGTCGCGTGATTCATGTCATGTTTCTGATAAATTGGGTGAATAAATTGAATAGTTTCTGAAGAAATGCAATTTACAACAAGAGCAATCAATGATTGCAGAGCCACGCCCTCCCGTTTCTGCTACATTGTAAAACTTTAGCATTATTTCTGTATTCATTTAGATTTTCCAGATTTTAATGGATTTTCGTGAATTTTGCCATGTTCCTGGATTATACCAACACGTTGTGCAATCCCAGTGGAGGGCAACCCACTTTCAAGTTGAAGATTTCGTGTTTCTATTCTTCAAAGGGGTCGTCGGGGGCTTCTTACTGCTCACTATATATACGATGACGGATCCCGCTTCACTACCGGTAACTGGAAGGTGTTGCTGCGACAACGGGCACCGGTGGTGATGAAGGATAACCGCAGTCGGCTCGCCTCGTCTGCCTAATGGCGAATAGACGATATTTATCTTGAGATTGCTGGCCCTATCTGACTATTCAAAGTTCCAAGTAAGGACTGGGTGTTACTTCCAGCTCGGCTAGATTCCTAATTCTGATTGACTGACAAACGCAGGTCTTACATATACGTAAGATTAATACTTTATTTACAAATATAACAAGCTCGTGATCTAGAGCAAAATCGCTCACAATGAATACTTGGTACAAATTTGTTGTACAATCTAACAATGGCAAATTATTTTCTAAGTCCTAATCTTGTTCTACTACTATCAAAGCTTCGTTAGGCATACACGCCACGGCTCAAAACTAAGCACGCACGAGGTACTTAGTGAATCACAGATGGTGATGGATTAAATTATCTAAGTGAAATCTCGCCTTATATACTCTTAATCCATGCCTTTAGACATTTAGTAGAAACGTACAACTTCTCTCAGAATATATTCCTATCTGTTCCTACAACTCTTCTAGGATTCCATAAGCACACTTTGACTGGCCGAACAATCAGTCCACAAATCAACCTCTGCTTATTTCTTCCTAGCAGTTCTGACCTGATAACCAATTGGTCCTCTCAGCCAATCAGTGATTCTTCCATCCTTTGCCTGGCGCACAAGTCTATTCTTTATATGTCTTTACTGCAGAGTCTGATCGATGCTGGTTGGTTATGACGTCATTCTAACGATCATGATCTGCCCAATTCTGCCATGAAGATTGCGCCTCATATAAACAAAGCGGTGGAGATCGGTTCTGGTTTGATGTGATCTGTCAGCTAACTAACAACATCACGGAATGTGTTGTTGTTGCATGCCATCAAATGAGTGACATATAGTTTATCAATAAATTTCAATTCTGTTATTAATTCCTAAAAGATGCTACAATGTCCATGTCCTGTCCATTGCCTACCAATGGAGAAGTCTCGGGAAGGCTATGGTGCTAAGCACATGTGCTGGACGATATCATTACCAGGTGGTGCCGCTCTAGCCTAGTGTGCGAAACTAGATTGCTTACGTCATCAACTAAGTCCATTTGTCACGTTCACTTTCACTCATCCCAACATTGATCACTATACATTGATTATTTCCAAAACTACGATTACCAACAACTGCTGAATACTATAAAAGTGAATGCCGACTGAACAGCAAAAACTTTTATCTAAACGATTTTCAAATACACATCAACTCAGAACCATAGAATCTTTTCCAATCAATTCGTCCATTTCAAATATTATTCTATTAATTTCATCTACCGCTTATATAACCCTATGAACAGCATCCTATTCATTTAGCATTAGTACGTTTCTACTATATACAAAGAGATGACCCGGATTGCTCGACTTTCCACCGTCCCAATGATTGACGTATTTAGTGAACAACAGGTGGTCGACACAGCCATAGTATACTTCGTCATCCTGACTGAATTGTATGTCGCAATTATCATTGATGTACATCTATGGCATCCATCTTTGGCTCGCCTGGACTTTTAGCTCACCTGGTCTTTTCAAAACATAATTTCTTTTGGGTCTTAAGTGAATTATAAGACATCCTGTCGGGTCATGACTTCCCACAAGACAATCCCATATTTACAAAGTGTTAAAATTTGCGACAAATCGGACTAGTAATTCACGAGATAGCCATAGATCCAGAATTTGATCCCAGCCAGATCCGGGTTCAATTATCCGGACCACGGCGGATGGATAGAAATCTTCTTGTGCCTCAAGTTCCTTTGTTGTGTTCAGATTTTAACTCTATCGGATCAGAAGCTTTGGAGATAGGCTACATCAATGGAAGGATGGACAGCTGGACACACAGACCATCCCGAATGCAATATCCTCTTCCCATTAAGTGGCGAGGGTAATACCGTTTGGTATGATACGATTATTTAGGGATGACTTCAAGGAAGGTGTTACTCATAAGGTACCAATGATACCAAACACAACGCCATTATAACCCTTATAACCGTTTATAATAATGTTCAGTTAATTTGATTGAACTTGACTGAATGTTAATGAATAGGGCTGAGCGTTCAACATGTCTTCTTCTAGCCCAAACAATAACACTTGAAATCTCAGATACTTTAATTTCAGGGTTGAAACATCTAGTTCATAGGCAGCAACAGCACCTAGTCAAATTAGTTCCAAAATATTCAATAGCTTACCTGTATAGTTTTCTGGAAATTGCTAGTCAGGGAGTTCAGCGAGTTTAGCTAGAGATGGACAGGGCAAAGCTAAACTTGGAAAGGCTCATTACATATACATACATACAATATGACTGACTTCGTTGTCACATAATGTTGCTGTTATATCCTGATGTCATCTTATATGCAAAAGGGAATAGGTTTCACGGTTAAGCGTTAACACTTTCATGATTAAATTTATTTGAGAAAAATAAAATATTTGCTTAATTAATGTCAATTTGCAAGTAAAGAGAAAACAATCTTTGAAAATGTGCTACTGGAATAACTGGCTCGGTTCTCGAGCTAATTATTCCAGTGGTAAAATTGTCAAAAACCGTATTCCTATGGCCGGTACTTGGGAATTTCTCAAGACCAATGCATAGGTCGGTTTTGGCTGGCTTCGTCATGAACGGATTAAATGGTTACGTTGATACAGAGGATAGGATGTGGGGTGGGGTGTTAAGAAAAAGTACCGACAGTTAGAGAGGGAAGTCTTCAGTATTCATCGAGCTTCATCCATTGAACATAATAATAGCGTCCCTCTAACGTAGCTGTTCCTTATCACCCCTTCTTAATTTAATTCGTTCGAGTCTACCACAATTCTTTGTTGTCTCGAATCATTAATTATTTTGATTCGTCGGTTGAATCGCACTCTTTGTTGTCTGGAGCGCGTCATCCTCACATACCCGTAACTGTTTCTCCCAATCACTTCGAAGAGTTTGGATCTTAATACGGGCACTTACGACTAGAGTCAGGCTCTGATACCGACTTATTAAGATGTGCCGTTGACTCGATGCGCAGAGTCAATATCAGAAGATTAACGCTTCGGGAAATAGATAGCCGATTTCATTCTGATTCAAGAACACTGGTACTGAAAATACTATTCAAATTACTAGCACTGATTAGTGATGGTAATTTATTAAATACTTATAACTTTCAAATAATAAAGGTTAACTTGAATTTACAGACGATTTACAGATAAGACGCCACTTGTTGTCTGCAACTGCGCTTCAAATTCTGCAAATAAATTGTCAAAAATAATCTACATCTATTGTAGCTAATCGAGCTTATTAACTGAGCTTTAGGATGTTTGAGTGATGGCTTTGTAAGCCTTACAGCACCTTATAAGAGTCTGCATGTGATTAACTGTTTTCCATGATTGAGACATGGTATCTGATTGGCTGGCACTCTATTTTGGCCCAATCAGATAGTACTAAAGATTTTCTCACGGTGCAATATTCACCAGAATGATGTGCTAGCATCCTGATCGATTTGATTCATTTTGGATAGTTTTATACTAACAGAGTTGCCATGACAAGTTCATCAACTGTGAATGCCATGTATATTTTCGAATTCCAATATTGCTTGACAAGATATTCACGGATTTACGTCTACACTTACAAATTCAATTAGAACCGGATATATCCATCATATGGCTCGGTAGCTAATGGTCTTCAACCATCAACCACTATCGCTGGCTTGATTTCCAGCAGGGCTCCTATGCATGTTGTGCTCCAGGATTTTCCAGTAACTAACATGGCCGTGTGAGACAAATTCCCGTGATTATGTCTGACCTACCGAAGAACCAGTTTATTAACCATATTATGTTTTCCGAAGATGAATATTGTACTTGCTGCTTGATTCCGTATCTTAGATCACAGTCTCACAAGATATTGCGGAATAAAGGTGTAGCAATAGCTTTATTAAGATATACGAACATTTAATAATTATTAACCTTTTCGTGCCTTGGTAAGAAAATCACACATAACGTATAGGCCTTAATGAACGAATTAGTTTTTCGATCAATCATATGACGTCATGATCAACACCATCACATATAGGCTGACGTCATAAACATGCTGTTGGGCATTTTGAAACTAATCTGACTAGGCGCTGTTGCTGCCATAGGCAGCAACAGCACCCAGTGAAATTAGTTTCAAAATATTCAACACCATACCTGTATAGATTTCTGGAAATTGAAAATTGACAGAGAGCACTGATCGGCTGTTCCAAACACCGGCACAGCGTGCATAGAGCTTAGGTAGAGACGGTTGGCGCAAGGCTAAAACTGGATGCCTTCATTCATCGGTGGTGCTTGAACATTACTGAGTCAAAATTGAATATATTAAATAGAAAGGGAATATAATTATATCGCTCAACTTTAGCACTATGCCTATATGCCTTAATCGCTGATTATAACTGAATTGCAAAATTTAGCATTTCCCAACAGGCAGAGTCCGTACGTGCGTAACTTCGTTGAACACTGCTGACTATATATAGCAACCAATTTGAAACCAAACCAGAAAAGCAACCCAAATAATTGCAATTCTTTCTATTGATTGCAATCCAAGACGGCTTATGATGGATGTAGCAACACTCCATAAATTAATAGGGTAGTGAATCGAAAATGCATCTCTGGGATGATGTCAAATGTTACCCATAGAATGTCCCTCTCGAGTTTGACCGGGATCCGTTCATTAATAATGGTGTAGCGAGATAAAAATTTAAGGGTGGCTGTCATATGATTGATGGGTAAACTGGATTCACCTTCCCAGAGTATCAATCCATCATCAGACCTCGTATGACGTCATAATCCGCTCAGCGCGTGTATGATGCCGTTACAATCATTACGTCATAAAGGGTTCCATATAGACCGTCACCAAATCTCAAATGGTCCGACACGTTGTATGAATTGCATGTCTTTGTAATTCTTTGCTATTTAATAAACATGCTGTTGACTATTTTGAAAGTAGGCAGCAACAGCACCCAGTCAAATTAGTTTCAAAATATTCAACAGCTTACCTGTGTAGTTTTTTGGAAATTGATAGTCAGGATGTTCAGAGATCTGTCGATCCCAACACGACAGAAAGGGCAGAAATAATGGAAACCTATCGTGGCTTTTGATGCTAAAACATTCATAATAAACGTAAACCACTCAATTTACATTTGCGAGATCAGATCTATAACACAATTATCTAACGCAATAATCAAAATAAGTGCTTGTTAGATGATGTCACAAGCAAAAGGGGTAGTACCTACACGAATAGAGCATATACTTCTGAATTGTGTTTCTTTCCTGAAATTACAATTTAATAAGCATTCTGTTTAGTATTTTGAAACTAAATTGCCTGGGAGGTGCGGATTCCATTGGCAGCAAAATATCTGAGTCTGGTTAGTCTCGATGTTCAACAACCTACCTACCTCGTGACCTTGAAATGGATGCGTCCGATCTGTCACTCAAATATATGACGTCGCAATGAATTACGTCACATATAGGCCGACGTCACAATCAAAATGTGCACTGAATGATGTAGCTAAGTCTGTCATAACGTTTTAAATATCCGCCATGAGTACGAATCGTATGTCTTTACTACTTAATACTCATTCCATTGTCAGAAGCAATTGAAATAAGTTTCAAAAGATTCAACAGCATACCTGTATAGTTACCTCGATATTGTGATTCTGGGAATTCAGAGTTCGATCGATTACAACACGTGGTCAGCGTGGGCGGATCTTAGCTAGAAGTGGGCGAGGCATAGCTAAACTGACCTTGACAGTATTAAAATCCAATCAAGCGCACGTACGAAGTGGGCGGAGCGTTGAAAGAAATGGGCGGGGCTTATCTAGTAATGGATCTCACCATAATCCACTTAGCCTCTTTAACGCCGCTTATGTCAACTTAACTCGTTAATGGTAAAACTGACCAAAAAACAACTGTGCAGTGGTCTTCAGACATGACTATTTGAAAGGTCTAGAGAAGAGTATTTTTGAATATTTACCACTAGAATGACTGGCTCGGTAATCGAGTCAGTCATTCTAGTGGTAAATTGTCAAAAAACACTCTTTTCTCAGCCTGCAGATAGACACTGGCTAAGTAAAAACTTAAATTTCTTTACCATTACTCGTTTAATGGTCAAGCCGGCGAAATGGCATTCAGTGGTAGATTTACAAACATAATCTTCTTAAATTAAAATATCTTGAAAAATATTGGCCATCAAAATGTTTAATTGATATATCAAGTAGTATTTTGAGCGCTATGAGGCGTTGTTGACACACGATGGGTTAGCAGATATATAACAGATCGCTAAATTGGCAAATTACGAAAAATGATGTCGTTAATAATTAAGGAAGTCATCAGATAAAGTAATCAGAAAATGTATTATTATGATTACAAATATTTATCAAATTTCTAAAATCCAATTTGATCAAAAACAGACACGATTTAGTAAGGGCAATGCGACCAAAATACGCATGAATTTATCCGATAACCGGCCAATCCTTTGAGTGGCTAATCAAATAAATGTAATTTCCAGACCATTAACCCTTCTATGGTCAGAAAACAGTATCATTTATAGAACAACTGTTAGTTATTTTCGTAAATTTCAGTAGAAAACTTATGAAAATAGTCTTCTATTGGCATGCAAATGGACAATTACTGACCAAAAATGTCAATTTTTCTGAGAAATATTGACAATTAAAGGGTTGATTGATATACATTGTAAGTAGAATGATGAATACTTTGAGGGGATGGTTGCCCTAATAGGGGTTGAGAAGGGTTCTCTTACGATAACCCGTCATAAAGAACGACTATCGTTTGACGCGAGGAGTAATGGATGAGTCCGATCTCTCACTCAAGTATTTAACGTCATAATAAATTACATCACGTGTAGGCTGACATCACAATCATAATTAACCTTTCTGGAGTATCCATCTATCATCTGACATCATATAATATCGTAACCAACCACGCAACGTATATGCTGCCGTCATAATCATGGCGTCATGAATGATTCGATTACGCCCGTCTTTAACTCTTAATGGTGCCACACATTGTACGAATTGTATGTTTTTGCCATTTTAATAAACATGCTGTTGAATATTTTGAAACTAATTTGACTGGGCGCTGTTCCAAAATGTTCAATAGCTTACCCGTATAGTTTTTTTTGGAAATTGATAGTCACAGAGTCCAGAGCTCGATAGATTCCAACACGAGCGAGGTGTGGGCGGAGCTTAGCTAGAGATGGGAGGGGAATAGCTAAAATGGAAAGGTCTATTTACAGATAATACTCAGTCATGAAGCTGGTATAGTGACAGTCCGTCAAGTGAACGAATTGTATGTCTTTGGTGAATTTACTATTAATAAACATTATGTTGGATATTTTGAAACTAATTTGACTTGGCGTTGTTGCTGTCATACACAACAATATCAACCAGTCAAATTAGTTTCAAAATATTTAACAGCTTACCTGTATAATTACCTTGAAAATCGGATTCTGAGAATACAGGGTTCAAAGTATACATATATAAAACGATCCCAACACGCGCAGAACAATGGAGGAGCTAAGATCAAATGGGCAGGGCATACCTAGAAATAGATCTAGGCAACCTCTAGGCTATTGGCCACCAAAGACGGTCCAGGATAAACTGTTTTACGGAAACACATCGGGAAAACTAATGACCGAGTCCCAGTAATGACCCAAATATCTAGAGCCTGGGGATAGACGCGACTACGCTGGTATTTCAGTTTGCTTTCAATATTAAACTCGACCCACTATTAAGCCGCTTCTGACATCTTCAGGCTAAATCACACGTCGTTAAAGCTTTCAGGGATATTTTTCAATCTGAATGTCCCAGACTTATTTCAGCCTTGTTAACCATTTGATAGCTATGCCGAACAAACTCGATTTCAGCATTAATTTTGAAGAATGCATATTTGCAGGCTAAGAGAGAAATGTTTCTTGAAAATTTACCGCTGGAATAACTGGCTCGATATTCGAGCCAGTCATTCTTGTGGTAGATTTTCAAAACAAGTCTTTTCCTTGTCTGTAAATGTACATTTTTATGAGAAACTTTGAAAATTGATAGTCAGGGAGTTCGAGATTCGATCCATGTCAACACAGGCAAAGTGTGTGTGGAGCTTAGCTAGAGATGGGCTGGGCATAGCTAAAACTGGATTCCTCAATTCGTACGTTAGTGACGGGATCTCCGATGACCGTGAATGAAATTCTAAATTTTGATTGTGACGTCAGCTAACAAGTGACGTAATATCACGAAAGAAAAATACGATCTTTGTTAACCTTGAAATTTCAGTCTCTTGATTTCAAAACTAAATATATAACAATATCTTCCGGTTAAATTAATTTTAAAATATTCACCATATTGAAGAATTTGTTAACACAATTCATGTGCGTATGCCACTATAGCTTGAAAACGAAGTGCTGTCATGGAATTTGGTATGCAACAGAATGAACCTTTCTAGTTTATCCATCAACCATATGCCGTCATAATCAACTAAGTGACGTTTGGGATGACGTCATAATCAATTACGTCATGAATGACGTAGATACGTGTGTCACGAACGCTTAATTGATGATGGACTAAGCGTTGTTGTACGAATTGTATGTCTTTACTATTTAATAACGATTATTCTGAAACTAATTTGAGTGGGTGCTGCCACAGCTTACCCGTATATAGCTTTCTGGAAATTGAGAGTCAGGCAGTTCAGGGATCGTCATAATCAGCTAAGCGGCGTGTAGGATGACGTCATAATCATTATGTTATAAATGATTATATTTGGCCCGTCTTTAGCTCTTAATAGTCCGACACGTTGTACGAATTGCATGTTCCTACCATTTAATAAACATGCTATTGCACATTTTGAAACTAATTTGACTGGCCACTGATCAGTTCCAAAATATTCAATATGTTACGTGAATAGTTTTCTGGAAATTGATAATTTATGGAGTTCAGAGATCGATCGTGCCACATGGGCGAAGTGGGAGCGGAGCGTAGCTAGAGATGGGTGGGGCGTAGCTAAAACTGGTGTCCACCGTTAGCTGCATATACCCTACACGCTGAATGATCAAATTTGACAGCAGCATTATATGGTACCAGTCAATGCTACCAATAAAATATCGGTTACATCATAAAGGCGCTATATATTCTAAGTAAAGCACCCGTTCCGGCGGGTAACCTTCTCGAACTCGTTCATAGATAACAGGGTATGCTTTTTTTATTATTTCAGTTGGCAATGATTTTAAATGGAGGCACGACTCATACTCGCGCCTGTAAAATACTCCTAACAGGTGCACCATCTGCCAACCTAGCACTAACTCCCACGTATTTACGCACGTGGTGAACATATGGCGACCTGTGGACTAGAGTACCAGTGCGTATCTGGGAAATAGTGATGGCGAATGTTGCGTGTGTTGAAGACAACCAGACACCACAAAGAAATCACTATAATAATGAGATGGGAAACTAAGATATATTTTACAAGACCCAAACTTCAAGAATAATGACTACTTGCCTACCTTTAAGCGAATGGACCGTTCCAGTTTTAGCTATGACCTGCCGATCTTTAGCTAAGCTCCACCCACACTTCGTTGTGTTGGGATAGACAGAGCGCTGAACTGCGTGACTATCAATTTCCAGAAAACTATACAGGCACGCTGTTGAATATTTTAGAATTAATTTGACTGGGCGCTGTTGCTGCCCGTAGAAGCAACAACACCCAGTTAAATTAGTTTCAAAATATTTAACAGTATGTTTCTTAAATTAGTTTCAAATTATTCAATAAAATCTGTATTACTGTTAAAGAGTAAAGCCATATAATTCGTACACAGCAACTCTACCGCCCCTGGTGATTAATTTTAACCAATCTAAACATGTGCTTTTGTCAAGCAATTCAAAATGGCATTGCAATGGTCATGAGAAAAGTCCATTTGCTGACCAAGCGAAGAATTCCATTTCTTTGAAAATTCACCCCTGGAATAGCTGGCTCGTTAACGAGCCAGCCATTCCAGTGGTACATTTTCAAAAATAGTCTTCTATTGGCCTGCAAATGGACACTCACTGAAAAAAAGATTTTGGATTTTCTTGATCAATCATGATAATTAACATGATGAAAGGGTTAATACTTTACTAGCTTATAGCTTCTGACCTGAAATTGTGCATAAATTTATTTTTTCCGCCATCTCCCGATCTTGTGTTTTGGGTGGGAATTTTCGTAGAATAAAGCATTAACTTGGTCTGTCACTAACGTGTATGAATTGTACGTCTTTATTGAATTTATAATCCAAGACATCATGGCGAAAATCTTGACATTTTGCATTTCCAAATGCAAATCTGGATTTGTATCAAGATCACAATGATCTTAACTTCTGAATTGTGAATGTCTTTCTGCTGCTCATACTGGTTGAGGTAACTATATGTCCCAACCGTACTGGTAAAAGCAGCATTTTACGCAAATTTTACAACAACCTTTGACCTCATGAACCATTGGTACAGAGAACCACGTGTTTAAGTTTATTCACATTAGGGCGACATCTTTGAAAATGTTGTTGTTGCTGTTGTTGTTTTTGTTGTTGATGATGATGATATTGTTGTTGTTGTTGTTGTTGTTGTTGTTTTTGTTGATGATGATGATATTGTTGTTGTCGTTGTCGTCGTCGTCCGTCGTCGTCGTCGTCGTCGTCGTCGTCGTCGTCGTCGTTGTTGTTGTTGTTGTTGTTGTTATAATTGTTGTTTCCATTGTTGTTGTTATTATTATTATTGCCGATGTTGTCGTAGTCGCCGCCGCCACCGCCGCCGCCGCCGACGTCGTCGCCGTCGTCGTCGTCATCGTCGTTGTCGTTGACCTCTTGCGGACCAAAACGTGATATTAATATCCACAACTTGTTTATACAGAGCTGATAAACATCACGGGGTCGATGACGGAAATTATCCGGAAATGATCTTGCTGTTTAGGTTATCGTGGCCTAAGGCTACAGGGAAACCGTAGAATGGAACGAGTGCATCAATACGTAGAGAAATGTGCCCTATTTGAGGTAGATGAACTTGTATGCCCAATATTTAACCCTTTAACCCTCGATCTTGTTTTAAAAAATTCTAATTTTCTCTTTAAAAATGTGAATTTACACACGAACAGAAGACTATATTTTGAAAATTTACCATTGTAATTCATTCCAGTGGAAAATGTTCCAAAAGAGCGTCTCTTGGTCTGCAAATGGACATTTCTCAAGACTACTGCAGAAGCCGTTTTGGCTGATATACGTGTTAAAGGGTTAATCACAAATGTCTTTACTATGTGAAAAATGTTTATTACTTAGGGCTGTTGCTTTTGGCGCAGTATTCATCATAATGCTCTTAATATGTATATATTCTGTCATCAAAGGTGAATAATAGACGGCGGTAGGTATGATATGGTAGTCGATATCCGGCTTTTTATATTGCCTACACATGTATATTTTGGCAGCTAGTTCATCCGTGGGACACGGCAACCTTCTGACTTCTTGGCAGAATGAGAAATAGAGAGAACCAAATCGCTGTGTTTTTGGCAGCATTCATAATAAAGAGTCACGACGCTAACACTGTTATAATGGCAGTCAGGGCCTTGGAGATATCCTCCAAGGGTGTAAACATAATCATTTTCATTGAATGCCCATTTACTGGCGTAACCAGCAGAGAGATCCATATTAGCTTTACATAGGGTCTCGCATAATGTCGCCAAATGGCTTAGTATGACTCTCGACGAGAAGGATGATAGTCTGGTTCAACTAAACCTGGGTGGGTCTCTATTGATGAATTGAGAAAGTATGCTTCGTCTAGGGATAACTTGCCAAAAAATGTCAGTGTGGACACTGTGTCAGTTATTCCATTTGAGCAATTCACTCGACTTCGCGTGGCGAGTGATTCGAAGCGCTCTCTTTGGTCAATTAATGGTACTATTACAGGGAATTAGGTGTAGTGAATTCTGCAGTGACCCGCCCTTGTGGGCTGCCAGCCAAAGGAAATGCTTGCAAGTCCAAGATATTGTAGTCGTGCATAGGCCTGAAACCGTCTCAGTACAAGACACTGGTCCATAAAAGACAATATAATCTTGATGCCTGGCATAGGGCGTGTGCGGGGACGTCATTCGGGTAGGCGTTGTCACCGTACGCTTGCACTAAGGTACGGTAGGACGATGTGGACCTCTAATTATTATTATCCCACTAAAATCTAAGTCGAGAGTTGGAGCCGCCGGTCAGCATCTCACGAGGTATATCAGAGCTGGCTCTGCTAAAGTTGTATGGAATGTAAATGCATCCAGACGTCCTTAAATTATATTTTGGGCCCATTCGTTTAATTCTGGACCGATCGTGCACATTTTAATAGCATAGAATCGCCCCTTCTTCAGAATCCTTAACACATCCTGAGATATTTTCTGTGTTACAGAGGTAATCCAGATATTCCAGCACTTCAGCGCTCGACGCTAAAGCGCTGACCAATATGCCAGAGGCTTGAACACAAGGCGCTGGTGCAATCGGCCAACGTAAACAAAGGACATGATTCCATCAGCGAGTGAGGGAGGAGTCACGTATTGATCACATATAATTATAAATATGAGCCCACCATAAAATTCTCCTAGTGGCCGACTTTAATTGTAACCTCACTGCTGGGGACAACCACCAGGACTGTAATTTGGAATATAGAACTGATAGACCTACCTTCGTACATATTAATGACCTAGACAACTCTACAATTGATTATCTTCTCCTGTCTCATGATCTCAACTATGAATATACCAATGCTATCAAGCCTGGGATTTTCAGTAATTCCTCCGATCACTATCCAATTTCAAGCAAATTTCACATTGTTGTCCCACACGTGAAGCGTATCTAAGTCAGTTGTGAGTAGACTTCCGACAAATGTATGCAGGGACAATGTTTCCCATGATGCATACAGAGAAACTGTTCACACCTCCCTACCTGGATATGAACCAGTGGTAAGCAGTATGCACCCTCTATGCTATGATACGTGGCACATTATATGCACATACCAAAGCTTCGTCTACAAAGACTTGTATTAAACGTCCTAGAACATTCTGTGAATATTCCCACCTTATCGCAGAGAACAAGAAGGCGTTTCAGCAGGTGTTTCATCAGTCGAGAATTTATAATGTGACGAGTCCCGGGCATCTAGCCTCAATACAACGACGTGAAGCTGCAAAACACTACGAATGGCACAACGAAAATATGTTGCAATCAAACGGGACTCAGACACTCAAACTCTTCTGCAGGAAAAAGGTCACCACTAAAAACTGTTCTTCAAATTAATCCATCGACAGTGAGGCAGCAGATCGCCTAAGGTGACTGCACTTAAAAAATAAAAAACATGATTTTCAAGAGATGAAATCCTGAAAGGCTGGAACATATCCTTTTTATAGCCAGCTACCCCATCTATAAATGCGGTAGACAATTCCAGGAAAGCTGAAATAGATTCTGACGAAATC
This sequence comes from Chaetoderma sp. LZ-2023a, assembly GCA_034401795.1. Classification (NCBI taxonomy): domain Eukaryota; kingdom Metazoa; phylum Mollusca; class Caudofoveata; order Chaetodermatida; family Chaetodermatidae; genus Chaetoderma; species Chaetoderma sp. LZ-2023a. The sequence goes on along the minus strand of CM067359.1, from coordinate 106,823,872 downwards.
ATCCTACATGATCTGTGTCATGCATACAGTGACGTCTCTCCTCTCACCATAATACAGTAGAGAAAGCAGTGAAGCAGCTGAATACTGGCAAGCCTGCAGATGCAGGTGGCACAGCGGTTGAACATGTTAAAGAGGGTGAAAATACAGTAATCAAGTTACTTACAGTTATGTTAAATGCAGTTTCTCAATTATACATTCTGAAAATAGGGCTTCTGACACGAGTTTATAAGAAGAAAGAGAGTACCAATCATGTTTCTTCATACAGTTACCTCCGTCATATATAAAATGCTGGAGATAATCAATACTCGCATTTCACTTGCGTGTTCAGCCGACCTAACAAATTGTACAAGTATTTCTCTGTTCTAAATCGAATGATGTGTGCCCTTATAGCAGACCTACAGCGAAATGCTTCCACAAGATTTATATAAATTGTCTAGCAATGACTTGCAGAATTACCTGGATACATCATGCACTGGTGTTAAAATTGGTACCGTACATTGTCCTGCATCCACATGTGCCTGACTGCCTGCCAGTTGAGCGGGATTTGAACCCTTAAGTATCTTTGGGAGTAATAGTACGTAAGACATCTTCATCAGTCGGGCACTAAACGGCCAATCTCGGTTCCCCATGACCATCCACTATTTGAAAGTCCCAGTCCGTACGAAAGTCTTAATGAGTGACTCCTAACTTATGTTCACGTAAGCACACAGCACTACCATTTAGAGGGCTGCGTAGCATGTACCTTTTAGCAGCGTTGATCCCAGCATGTGTATCTGTTCCTCACCATAATGGCTTGTGCCGCTCTTCAGTGCATGTTGATATAGAGCGTGCAGCGTCTTTTGTCGCAGCCCTTAGTGTGACTTGAAACTCAATTTAAGCGTACTGCCATGGCCATATCAACTAATATAACCTAATAAGTTAGGATAACGCTACTCCTCTGAAGCATAACAGGCCCACCCAGGCCGAACCCCCAAACCTTTAGTCTAGGCACGCAAAGCGTACAGTGGGCGAACTGCAGCCCAGAAAGAGTCCAACGAGACCTCGGCTGTGGGGTCGACTAAACTACTTTTCCTGGCTTATATGAAACCCGAAGCGGTATGTACCCTTTAGACTCACGTTTTCGGACTTCCTGTCGAGAATCCGAGCAAGGCATCTTTAATGAAAGAAAGTCTTCTTATCTCTTTCCTTTACTCTTTCATAACCTCGGACAGGCAATGATCGCTTGCAAATTAAGTACGTTTTAAGTTGTGCTCAATAACTGCTTCAACAGGAAGGATATCTGGAAAGGATGTCTTCATCATATTTTCGTTATTCTTCACCTCTTTTCTCTCGCAGACTTGGTGCAGTTCTAAATTTATAGGCATAAGCCAGCAAATACGCTAAGCTAGGTACCGCCTTAGACGGACCCACCTTTCTCAAGAGCGAGCCGCGTAAAAGACTAGGAAGAAATATAGACATAAAGTGGAGCTAAGGGTTACAGTTCTTAAACCAGGCCTACAAAATTATTGGGACATCTCGGACACACATTGCGCCATATGATCCTCGTTTTAAACATGTTATGTTAGTCTTTCCTTTTCAGAGTCCAGTCTATATGTTTACGTATATATATCACGGGTATTTCATACACTCTAACCTCCTGGTCGACTACCGTCACACCTTTGAATTGCTATTAATATTGGATCTACCTGTAAAATCGGCAAGGGAACCAGCTATTTGCATTGCTATAGAAAAGAAACCCTGCTACCAGGCAAAACTTCAAAACCGACTCCAGCCGCTTTGATTTCTCGTCAAGCCAGCGAATCAGACGCTATGATCAAATTCAACCTTAGGAAATGGCTCTACTCCGTTTGTATGTGTCCTTATCCACGCGCATTCATAACTGCAGCTGCTACTTCCGGTTAGCAAACGATTGTCGGTACAGAGGAGGCGCGGGACATTAGGATGCAAGCGAGAAAATCCACGAACCTTGAAAATACTATGCAAAGTCTATTCCAGTTTAGACTCCCATTTTGACAGACTAACATCGCAACCACTGGCGCAGATATTTATGCATAGTGCCCAGATTTATCCGATATATTTTGGGAAAGATGATACGTATACGGGTTTATGAATCCCGACTTTGGTATGTTACTTAGTATCGTATGCTACATAGACTTTAACAATTGTTGGATAAGGAATTCTTATGAATACAGGGTACGTAGAGTTAGGGTTAGGTTTATATTCTGGTGTGACTTTAGTGGTGGGTATTGCCATTTGTTCAGGGGACCACCCACACACCCACCTTTGTTATACGAAATGTCTGTAGCTGTTGACCATTTTCTCGCTTTCGATCAGACAGAGCAGTTACAATAAATACAATGCAATACTAATCTGACAAGAGACGATTGTTGCTGCTGTTGTTGTTGTTGTTGTTGTTGTTGTTGTTGTTGTTGTTGATGTTGTTGTTGTTGTTATTGTTGATGGTGATGACGGCGATGGTGATGCTTATGATGGTGATTTTGTTGTTGTTGTTGTTGCTGTTGTTGTTGTTGTTGTTGTTGTTGTTGTTGTTGTTTCCCTCATTGACGTTGTTGATGTCCTCACCGTTGTTGTTAAAAAATCATAAAGAAACCTCTCAAGTGTCCGGACAAAAACATGCTTTTCATGTCCACAGCTTGACAGCAGGGCCCCAATCAAGGGAGTGTGAGTGTAATTGTCATGAAATGTTCCCGCTGCGTAGGTTAACCTGGCCCGAGGCGAAACGGGAAACCATACGATAGAAACTGTGGACCAGCAGCTATCGACGTGTCTCAAATAGTTGAGGTTGATGAACTTTCATGTCTTATTATAAATGTCTTTAAAGATTTAATTTTGAATATGCGTATTACTTGAAGATGTTACTCTTTTATGGATGACACAGTATAATATCGACATATTTTCAAAATCAGCAGCATTTGCCATCAAAGGTGCAGTGGCGTAGCCAGGGGTGGGCAAATCGGGGGTTTGGTCCTGGTGGGGGTTATCTGCCTCCAGCTGCGTATGTGGTTCACGGTCTTACGCCGAAAATTAAAAAAATAGACTTTCTGAGAGATATTTCTTGTATTTAAAACCTAAAATTCTATAATACTATCCACCTCTCCGTATGGGGTTCGAGGGTCTTCCCAGAAAATTAAATAAATAGACTCTCTGAGAGACCACTTCATGTATTTAAAAACTAAAATGCTGCCATATTATCCAGGTCTGAGTAAGGGGTCGGGGGGGGGGGGGTCTTCCACTCTGAGATCGAGTTCCTCTATCTAAAACAAAAAATTGAAACAATCACGCATAGCACAAACTCCACACCCAATTTTTATTACATATTTAACAGTTTTCACAAACAGCGACAAGGATGGCTTTGTGGGGTGGGTGGGGTCGTGTGGGGTGGGTGGAGTGGGCGGCACTTGAGCAGTACCTTTTATTTTGACGTATTCTAGTATATACGTCACGTAGTTGATTATGACCTCATATGAGTGATGGATAAACTGGAATCCGTCATCGGGCAACAATGTCTTCCAAATCACTTGTTGCCAATATATTCAACAGTACCTTCTATTTTTTATTTTGTGTTGGGAACGCAGTTATTTCTGAGCTGGACTGTATATATGTACTGCGGTTGCTCAGTGATATATGCCCGGCCATTAGCTCCATCCACGCTTTGACCCTGTTGGGATCATTGCACTCTCTGAACCTCAATTCCCAGAAAACTATACAGGTAAGCTGTTGACAATAGTAATTTGACTGGGTGCTGTTGCGGTTGCGCCCAATCAAATTAGTTTCAAAATATTCAACAGCAAGTTTATTAAATAGTAAAGATATACAATAATCATACAGCAACGCTTAGCCCGTCATCAAGTATGCGTTCGTGACGAACTTAACTATGCCATCCAAGACGTCATTGATTCTGCCACCATCCTACATGTCACGTATGTTGATTATGACGTCATATGATTGGTGGATAAACTAGAAAGGTCCATTGATGACGAGCTATGCATTGTTGTACGAATTGTATTTCTTTACTATTTAATAAACATGCTGTTGACTATTTTGAAACTAATTTGAATGGGCCCTGCCATAGACAGAAACACCACCCAGTTAAATTAGTCTCAAATTACTCAACAGCTTACCTTTATAGTGTTCTAGAAATTAATACTCATGGATCTCAGGGATCGATCGATCCAAACACAGGCGAGGATTGGATGGAGCTTAGCGCTAAAGATAGGCGAGGCATGGCTAAAACTGGATTCCGCAATTATGTTCAAAATATTCAACAGAACATATCTTACTAACTAACATATTTCTGTCTTTCTGGAAACAATCTAGCTTATTTATGACCCGTACTGCATATTGCCAACGTATATAACGCGTGGGACGCTGCACTTAGCTAGAATAACAGACGTAGATTAACAGAGAGGCAGGTACATAATATACGTTTATGTCAAGTAAATACACCTGACAAAATATTTGTATCTTCTTTGCAATTATGGCGCGTGCCACGAAAAAAGAGTTTACCCTATAAACAAGGCTTTTAACGCATTCCATATTTCTCGTTGTGAACACACGTGTGGTAATATTCAACTAAATATTTGCATTGGTTCGATAACAGGTAAGATATATTTGCATTGGTTAATTAACGCGTAATAATATCCACGTGGCCCGGGATAACACAACTGTTTCCTAGCGACGCCGCCGTCGAAACTGTAAACAATACCGGATATGCTATGTTGTTGATTTATCCGTTTATTGCCTAAGCTGGCCAAAAAGGCCTCTACATTGGTCTTGGGAGATTCCAATTTGCAGACCAAAAGAAGGCTATTTTTGAAAATTTACAACTTGAATGACTGGCTCGATAACCGAGCTAGTCATTCCAGTGGTACATTTTCAAAACAAGGCTTTCTCCTGGTCTGTAAATGTGAATTTTCTTGACCAAATTTGGGCATTAAAGGGCTAAATAATTGCGTGAATATTAGTGCATGCTAATACAGACCTATGAACATTAGAATATGGCATTGCTATTAATAATGTATGCACTCAAAGCATCGTTTACCTAAACGTTTGACACCCTCGTGTGTCAACCTAACCCTGTAATGGTCAAACTGACCAAAATACACTTTTGTAGTGGTCTTCAGACATGGCTATTTGAAAGGCCTAGACAAGAGTATTTTTTTAAAATTTACCACTAGAATGACTGGCTCGGTAACCGAGTAGGCATGTTCGGTTAATCGATATTTCATCGAAAGTCGATTATTTTTCCTGACGATTATTTAATCAAGTGTAAAATGAAATAATCGAAAAATAAACACGATTTAATCGAGCAAAAAATTATTATTTATTTTAAACAGGCATAATTTAGTGTTTAGTTTTGTAGTGCAGTTAAAGCATTTCAAAGTTAATAATTTTAAGGTAATGGCCATTTCCATTTTTAGCTCTGCCCCGCCCATCACTAACTAACTCCACCCACACCTCGCCGTGTTAGGGTTCGTCGATCCCCAAATGCCCTAGCTATCAATTACCTGAAAACTGTACAGGGAAGATGTTTGCTTTTACTATTTAATAAATATTATGTTGAATATTTTGTAACTAATTTGACTGGGTGCTGTTGCTGCCATAGGCAGCAACAGCACCCAGTCAAATTAGTTACAACATATTCAACATAATATTTATTAAATAGTAAAAGCAAACAAGTAGTACAACAACGCATAGACCGTCTTCAAATATGCGTTCGTGACGTTTTTATCGACGTCATTCATGACGTCATTCATTATGATGTCATTGTACACATCACGCAGTTCATTATGACGTCATATAATGGGTGGGTACTCTGGAAAGGTGAATTGTATAAACATCTATTCCTGAATGTTTATATAAGCAAGTTTTATTCCACAATAGGCCATGGACCCTAGAGCCTATACATTGTAAATATACGGATACTAGTGTAGGCATAAACTACCTAGGTATAACATAGACCCGGATGTTGTTGAGTATTTTGAGATTGAATCGATAGAGACCGTTGCAGCAAAAGCTGGCAGCGGCTCTCAGTCGAATCAGCCTCAAGACATCCGACAAGTTAGTCATTACGTCATAAAAAATTAATGGATTATTTAAAATAGTGTATGCTGTCCATAGCTGTCTGGATTTATATGTCTACGAAACAAATAGGCATGTTGTTGTTAAATGAGATTACTGTAGAAGGGTTTTTCAATTGACAATTGAAAATGGTCCATGGACATCTCTCCTTGTTTCCTGGCACGAAAGAGAACAAAATGGAGACGAGGAGTGAGACATGGTCTCCCACCTCACCTCCCACACCCTATTCCCCACCAATTGTCCATGATCATCTCTCCTCGTTTTCTGGTACGAAAGAAACGATATAAGTAATTGCTTGATACGTCGGTGATCAGAAACATTTGATTGCTACTGGTTAAGGAACAATATTCACATCTGAAGGCAATAGGATGAAGTTTTGGTCTCCATTTTGCGAAAAAATTAAAAAAATTAATTACTTTTTCTCATAGTAAATTCACAAACTTTCGATGCGAATATTCACAAATTCTTCCGATTGTTTTGCAACTAATTTGACTTAAAGCTGTTGCTGCCTAAGGAAGCAACAACTTGTAGTCAAATTAGTTTCAAAATATTCGAATTTTCTGATGCTGTAAAATAGGGAAACGTCGTAGATAGACACTACGGGCCAAATCTGTATCATAATAAAAAAAAAAATAATATGACCATTTCGCGAAAAAATGTACAAAATTGGCTTACAGTTTTTCGTAGTAAATTCACACATTTTCGATACAAATTTTCATAAATTCTGCCGATTATTTTTTAAGTCATTTGACTTAAAGTTGTTGTTGCCTAAGGAAGCAACAAGCCGCAGTCAACTTATTTTCAAAATATTCAGCTTTTCCAATACTGGAAAGCAGGGAATCAATGTGGGTAGGCGCTATGTATGTACGCTCATATGCTACCTCGGTATCCTGAGTGTAATACACGTGAAACTGGGTGGGCTCTGTATAATTAAATGTTAATCTAAGGCTGTATTCTCACTGGAGAGTTAATCGGGTATAACGCCATACCTCAGTATTGGGTTACGTCGGTTAAGTCTCTAGTGAGAACACGGCTTAAGGCCTCTTTCTCATTGCCTAATCCTGTTTAACTCTTTCGTGTACTATGTAGGTTAATACATAGCCGATATATCGGTTTGCATTCTCACTGCGAGAAGAGGCCCGGACTGGAAGATGGCTCTACCTGGTGGAGAGCGAGATAAAATGCTGGTCGTAGAGCTGCCAGGCAGCCAGTGAGAGACAACGCTGACGGTAACACTAACTGACACATTTTGAGGGAATAGGTTGCGTTCACATATGGAAACAATACAGATATATCGCAAGATAAACAGCCGATTTTGTGCTAAATTTCGAAATAAATGACGTATTTATTCCGGTACAAGAGCCAGTCCAATGAGAACGCTAGCCAATATACCGGGTATTTACCGAAAGAGTCTATAAGAACACGGCCTTAATAATGTTAAAATAAATTTGGCGGCTTTTTACTGGATTGAACATCTGGGAATATACGCGGGTTTCTTAAAGCCATTATCCAATGGCAACAGAGTGGACAATGGATTCCAAATTGACTTCATTACTGGGAGGTTTTTTTTCTCACGTTCAGCCAATCAGAGGACTGGGTGATATAGCTCGTTCTATAGAGCGTCTTGCTGTCATTTCATACGCCTACATTGTAGAGGTAATCTAAGGCCGTGTTCTCGCTGTACAGTTAATCGGGAATAACGCCATACCTCAGTATTGTGTTACACCGGTTATGTCTTGATCGATCCCTGAGCTGCCTGACTATTAATTTCCAGGAACTTATACAGGTAATCTGTTGAATATTTGAATCTAATCTGGGTGCTGTTCGCTTAGTCAAATTAGTTTCAAAATATTCAACGCTTAGTCCGTCATCAAATATGATGTCATCCTACACGTGACGTACTTTATTATGACGTGATATGATCGATAAACTGGAAAAGGTCCATTCCACTGTTAAGCTAGCCAATGTAGCTAACCACTGAAATGATAGGCTCCAACGCCTAGCCAGTCATCCCATGTGTTAAATGTAAAAAAAAAATTCTTATATTTGTCTGTAAATGAAACGCTTATTGAACACAGCATTTGAGTTTTCTGCCGAATATTGACAATTCAAGGATTGGAATGGAACAATTACACTGTTGAGTCCTATTGGAAGAGAACATGTGAATGTGCTCTAATCTTTAATGGACCATTCCATTTTTAGCTATGCCCCGCCCATCTCTAGCTAAGCTCCACCCGCAACATGTTCGTGTCGGGATCGATCGATCTCTGAACTCCTTGACTATTAATTTCAAGAAAACTATACATGTAAGCTGTTGAATATTTTGAAACTAATTTGACTGGTTGCTGTTGCTGCCTATAGCAGCAACAGCGCCCAGTTAAATTAGTTTCAAAATATTCAACGGAATGTTTATTAAATAGTAGAGACATATAATTCGTACAACGCGTCGGACTATTAAGAATTAAAGACGGGCCAAATATAATCATTTATGACGTAATGATTACGACGTCATCCTACACGCCGCTTAGCTGATTATGACGGCACATGACGTCATATGATAGATGGATACTCTGGAAAGGCGAATTGATATTGGATTGGTAGAGTAATCTCCGGAGGCACATAAGAAGTAACTTCAAGAAATGCCAGTCACTCTCTCCAATGTCATCATTATCCGTGAGAAGATGTTCCGGGAAGAAATAGCATCGAGCGAGTAAATAATTGTCTGTGTTTCCTCTTGGAAAACATCATTTTATTTCGGAATTACAAAATATTAAATGCAAAGTCCTGATGTAATTTGCAAAGATCGTGAAATAAGGAACAGGGCAAAGCAACGAGCATGTGGATCGTCAATCGACCTTTCCAGTTTATTCACCCATCATATGACGTCATATGACGACATAATCAACTAGGAGACGTGTATAATGACGTCATAATCATTTACAGCATGATGATTAGATGTAGTTCATCTTAAACGCTTAAACGTCGGACACGTTGTACGAATTGCATGTCTTTACTATTTAATAAACATTCTGTGGAATATTTTAAAACTAATTTGACTGGGCCCAGAAACCAGTCAAATTAGTTTCAACATATTTCACAGCTATAACCTATATAGTATTCTGGAAATTATGATTCAGAGAGTGGTGGGCTCGATTGATCCCAACACGGACAACGTTGACGGTGCTTAGCTAGAGATGGGCGGGACATAACTAGCGATGGGCGGGGCATAGCTAAAAACTGGATTCCTACATTATGTGCTAGTGGAAAAAATACTGACAGACATGGGAGAATGGAAAGAGAGTGGGAGAGAAGGAGGAGGGGTCGAGAGAGAAATATGGATAAGGGTACAAGAGATCTATCTGCCGACGAACAAAATGCTTAGATAGAGAGAGAGAGAGAGAGAGAGAGAGAGGGAGGGAGGGAGGGAGAGAGAGAGAGAGGGCGTGAGAGGGAGGGAGGGAGGGAGGGAGGTAGAGAGGGAGAGATAGAGATAGGGTGGGGGTGGGTTGGGGAGAGAGAGAGAGAGAGAGACGATGATAATGATGATGAATGGGGGAAGGCAGTGAAGGAGAGAGGGAATGATCGAGGGAGGGAGGAGAGGATGGTATGGATGGAGGGGGGAGAGGGAGGGGGGGTGGAAAGGGAGGGGCAGACATAGAGACAGCGACATCGAGGAAAAGCGACAGACACGGAGATGGCGAGACTCATACATAGAGAGCATTGTATCTTGAGAACGGCTCTCCAATTGTGATACCAGCGATCGAAAAGAAGAAGAAGAGAGCATTGTCAATTTGTACTAGCAACGAGTCTGTCATTATTGATTCAAAACGGAAGCGATCAATTGACGTATGTTATCCACAGCAATATAATGGTATTATTGATAAAATCTGTTATATTTCATGTATTAGATTTGCGTATACGACTAGTCCAGGAGCATAATTACAACTCAAAGAAGAATATCACACTGATTGCATTAAAGAAACCTCACCTTATTTTATACTAACCATTCAGGTGATAGCATTTTCCACATATAACCCATCACTGACCTTATTTATCATGCTGAAAACGAAAGATATTCAGGCTTTAGTAGCGAAATGTTGATATATTTCTACAGCCTATGATGGCTGTCATGATTTACTTTTCAAAATCAGAAACAATCTAACGTGTCGGTGTGCGCTGTCAGTCATAGAGGCGCCGTCTATAGTTTAGCCATGCGGGGTAATAGCAATACTACAGGTAAATTGTCAAATATTTTGAAACTAATTTGAAACTAATTTGACTGAAGGATTATTGCTGCCATAGGCAGCAACAACTGACAGTTAAATTAGTTTCAGAATATTCTACAAGATGACTATTATATAATAAAGAATGTACTGAATGCATTGACGCTTACACGCCATCCCTCACTATCGCTTGTGGAGAGAAAATGGTGGCGATCACTGTTCAACATTAACGCGATATTATAAGCAGATAATTGCTATACCGATAAGGAAATGAGACAGACTATAATTGATATGGAATCTATAAACCACACTCTATTGGTGCAATACAACATTTGATATGAGATTAGCATCCCTTTAATTCGTGCGCAAACGGTTTGGCTAAAGACAAGAGGCTTATTGGAGATTTTCTTCAACGTTATTAACCAATTATCTGAACTTGATGTTTTCAGCTTTCACGATATTGTATTTATGTTCACGCTATCGCTGCCTTCCCGGCGTACACTTCGCGATCAGCTATGCGTCTAATGGAGGGATCCCATCTGTCTAAAGTAGCAGGCGCAGTCAAATTTAAAATTTCGTTTTTTCGCTATCTTAATGACACCGAGCCCCGGGTAAAAAGTTCAGAATCTTTGCACAGGGCCCTGTGCGTTCGTAGTTCGACCCTGTAGGGCTGCACGAATTATATGTCTTTGATGAATGTCCGCCTTAATAAACATTCTGTCCATAACGCCCTTTGAACGGTGTTGCATTTATAAAAGTGAAAATAAGTGTTTTTCCCATTCAAAAATTGAACATGTATTAATTGAATTGCTTCACGTATCCTGCCACAGAAAAGGCATATCACTCAAAGGTCTTTCGTTATTTCCCACATGTCTAAGACCAGGATGAGCAGGCGCGGGAGACGCTTAATGAGGCAAGATAATTAAGGAGAGTGAGAGGATTTAGGATTCAAGACACGCATTGGCGCGAGGCAATCAATATGACAAAACCTTTTTCAGAATTCAAGACAACTCATGATGGGGCAATCAAGGAATCGCTAATATTACGGATTCGTGACGATAGCGTCCCCGGGAAATTACATCAATAGGCACCCACATTAAACATATGCTTATAAACCCTTCTCATGTCAACAGTGCCTCGAAGCGCTCATGGTTTTGAAAAATACTCTTAGATTGACCTGCTAATAGACATGCCTCCAGACCACTACAGCGTTGTTTTGGTCAGTTTGACATTTGAAAGGTTAAGTTGGCATAGAAGGGGTTTGGCAATTAGCTAATAACCTGGGATGACAAGTTCTACTACATTTTCTAATTGACTGATGTTTTGAAATCCATATGACTTGGAAGCTTTGTTATTCTAAAAAAAACCAACAGACGGTTCCTTACAAATGAAGGGATCAAGTTTTAGCTATGCTCCACCCATCGTTAGCTAAGCTCCACCCACAGTTCGCCCGTGTTGGGATCGATCGAAAACTACACGTGTAAGCTGTTGAATATTTTGAAATTAATTTGAATGGGTGCTGTTGCTGTCTATGGAAGCATGTTTTTTAAATTGTAAAGACATACATGTATTTTCTTGGTCTGCAAATTGACAGTTCTCAATACCACAACAGAGGCCGATATTAGCCGACTTGGCATCAATATTTATGTTTTAAAAAATAGGTGTTGGCTAAACCACAGTTTGAGTTTGAAAACGGCGGGTTGCAAACCGTCACCGTATTGAACCGGTTTACGATGTGAGATCGGTTTATAGCGCAGCTTTAACAATTGGTACAACAACGCTTAGTCCGTCATCAATTAAGCGTTCGTGCCGAAATTAGCTACGCTATTCGTAGCATAATTGATTATAACGTCATCGTACACATCACACAGTTGGTCATGACGTCAAATGATTGATAAACTGGAATTCTCCATTGAAGGTGTCTGCTAACAATTCTACAAATGAGGTGGAAGGCCTATCTCGATGCACTATACATCCACATATTTCAATACCAGAATTATCAATCGAACATTCCACAGCAGCCAACCATTTCAACTCCATTTCCAGAATCTCATTTTCAAGATAGTGCCTGTTGATGATTCTGAAAGTAATTACACACTAGCAGCAACAGGTGCAAGTTAGTATATTTACACATCATTCAACGTGAATAATTTACAAATTAAAAATGACATTTCGAATACTCTTATTTATGTTCAAATGGTTAACCTAATTAAATATATATATATATATATATATATATATATATATATATATATATATATATATATATATATATATATATTTGTTTTCTATTTAGCTGCAAAAATGTGATCTATAATATCTAGAGACACGTTCGTGATAACAACATGTCTGAGAAAAGGCTGGCGGCCACACTAACCACTGAGCTCCTTGTCCTTTCCAGTTTTAACTATACACGACTATCTACCTCTCTCGTGTTAGGATGGACTAATCCCAGAAAGTGCGGACTAAAAATTTACAGAAAGCTATGCGGGTAAGGTATTGGAAATTTTGACTGGGTGCTGTTAAATTAACTGCGCCAAGTTAAATTAATTTCAAAATATTCAACGGCATGTTTATTTAATAGCAAATACATACAATTCGTACAGCAACTCTTAGTCCGCCTTCGATTATGCGTTCGTGGCGTACTTATCTACGTCATTCATGCCGCCATTGATTATGGCATCATCCTACACGTCACGGAGTTGATTATCACGTCATATTATCAATGTATAAATTTGAATGGCTCATTACGTAGCTGGCATACACTAATCTAAGTAACTAGGGATTCAATGGAAACGATTTCTAGTTACATACCTGAAGGACAGATCAGTATAGCATTTTCAAAATCTACACCAGGTACCCCATAGGGAGTTGTGCCAAAATGTTGGCTCCATGTAATTTATTATCTATGGTGGTATGCTAAAGAAATAATGGCTGACAAGAACAGGCATGGTTTCCCCTTGTATCAGTAATCGGATATGATGTTAGGTAAATAACGGTACAAATGCAAGAAGTATTCTCAAGGACCTAGTCCACCTCTTTCTTACAACTGCCATCTGGTTTAGATCACTACACAGTTCATCGTATGTAGATTCTACAAATTCCATTATTACTTTATTAGCCCTTATGATTGGATGACATCTAACCAATCGCTTGGTAGTGGTGTTGTTGCTTTCAGATTTATGGCAATGTCTTCTTCACGACTGCTCTCATGTGTATTAAGACGGTGCTGTGCAAGAAGTCAGATGCAAAAGTTGGTAGATGGACAATGTGCAGTGTGTCTGGAGTTTGTTGCTTCGATTTCAGATTCAGATTTTTTATTTACACCCAGGCCACATAATGGCATATGGGGAATATGAATTTACAGAAATTATAAATGTTATGGCGATCAGACATTATATATCAATTCCTAATTACATATTTTGGCATTTATCTAGTTATATAACCACTGTTTGTGCTTTCGGTAGTAGTAGTATTAGTAGTAGTAGTAGTAGTAGTAGTAGTAGTAGTAGTAGTAGTAGCAGCAGCAGCAGCAGCAGCAGCAGCAGTAGCAGTAGCAGTAGTAGCAGCAGCAGTAGTAGTAACTTAGAATTATTATGAAAGTTACAGTTATTATTTACACGTGCTTCATAATTAGTAATGACAGAATTATTACTGTTATTGTACCGCCATCTCAATAACAAAGTACTAAAATTTTAGTGGTCATATTGTGGGGGTCATCAGGATTTAGATTAAAATAAATATATAATAACTGATTATAAAAAATGTCAGATTGGTATTCTTAGAAATGGTTTATTGCTGTACATAAGGTAGTCATTTTTAAAACTAAAATACAGAACAACCTTATTTTCAACAATAGACAATTATATCCATTCATATCGCGACAGAGACTATTTTGGGTATTCACCACCGGAGTGACTTGCTCGATAACCGAACCAGTCATTGCTATGTTAAATCTACAAAACAGCCTCTCATCGTGTTACTCTATAATTTTTCTACAATTAGGTTTCTTGTTATTGTTTCTTGGATAGCCACAGTGTGGGGCAACAAACTGGTTGCTAAGGCAGGTGGTTGTTTGCATTATGTGATTTTGGCGTCGGCTAAAATGTGACGTGTTTTTTATGACACCAGATACTTGGGTAACAGACGGGTCAGTTCTTAGTTGGTTTAAGGGAAATCTTTAATAGGACCACATTATAACGTTACACTATAACGTTAGCTGACAGCTAAAGCATTTCTATTATGACATCAGATACTTGGGTAACATAGGGTCAGTTCTTAATTGGTTTAAGGGAAATCTTTAAGAAGACCACATTATAACGTTACACTATAACGTTAGCCGACAGCTGACGCATTTCTATTATGACATCAGATACTTGGGTTACATAGGGTCGGTTCTTAGCTGGCTTAGGGGAAATCTTGAATAACCAGTGTTGGACACCAAGCGGGTTACTAGGGCAGTTGCCTGCTTACGTTGTATGATTGTAACGTCAGATAAAAAGTGACACATTTTTATTATGACATCAGGTACTTGAGTAACAGATCGGATCGAATCTTAGGTAGTCTATGGGGAATCTTGTGCACCGACCCTGTGGAACCTGTTCACTAATGCGGTCAGTTTGTTCCATTTGGGTTCAAAAGCATGTGGTCCGACTCGAGCACTAGTCTGAATGGAGCGACATCTAGCGGTAGAGTAGTTTTCTAGACATGGTTGACTACTATGTTTAAACCTTACTATTATTAATATTGTTGTTATTGTTGCTGTCGTTGCTATAGTTATTGTTGTTGTTGTTGTTGTTGTTGTTGTCGTCGTCGCCGTTGTCGTTTTCGTTGTCGTTGTTGTTGGTGTTGTTGCTGGTGGTGGTGGTGGTGGTGGTGGTGGTGGTGGTGGTGGTGGTGGTGGTGGTGGTGGCGGTGGTACTTTGCAATTCTCGTCAATGTTGTGTTGTTAATCTGCGAGTCCATTGTGTATGGGGTTAATCAACGTTGGAAGTGCCTATTAATTTCTTCGATCATACGGCAGACCTTTATTAGTAATTTCTTGTTCTTCGTTGAAAGCAGTTGGTGAAATTTCGAAAAATTTGGTCTTTTATAATAGTGTTTTGGGAAGATTTCTATACGTTTATCGCTAAAGAATTCGCAGATGAATAGGTAATGAAATTCATCTCCTATTCCATTCAGGGTGCATAGTGGACAGATTCTTTCTTCCCGTGGTATGCCTTCCCACCGCCCCGTTTCTATTGGGATCCGATGATTGCTTGTTCTAAATCTCGTGAATAAGATTCTGTTACGGTCATTTAAGTTCATGAGATAATTTTCCATTTCCCAATTTATTTTAAATGTGTGGTAGATTTTTCCCTTCCAAGATACGCCCATCTCTGATTGCCATGTTTAGATATATTGGTCATCAAGATTTTTGTTTATTCTTATTTTTGTTTAATTGAAGTTGTGTATTGTTTGGTTCGTCCAGAGATAGCTATGCCCCGTGCTATCTAAACTATTTTTTATAGAGTCTAGCCATTTGTAGTATGTTCCGTTCTGATTGTGGTCTAATAGAATATGTTTGTATATTTTGCAAGCGAGTTTGGTTTGCTTACCTGAGATGAGCCTAAGCCAGTATGTTATCATGCGTTTTCTTATTACAATTTTGATAGGGGTTTCTCCCAACTCGCCGTATATCATATACTTTGGGGTGCTATTTTTTATTTTTAGGATATACCGGAAAAAATCTAAATTTGCTTTCTCTAATAGGTTACAGTTTTCTATTCCGATGACTTCGCACCCGTATAGTAGGATTGGCTCAATTATTTGATGGTACAATTTAATATGGCAATCCGTTGGTAGGTCCAGCTCCCTGGCTCGGCAATGTAGTGCAAATGTAGCTTTGCGAGCTTGTTCGGAAATATTTTTCTCCGCTAAAAGGAGGCGGCTATTATATGAAAAAAATATTCCAAGATATTTGTAGCTATCTACTATTTCAAGCTCTATTAATTTAAGACGAAAATGTAGTTTTTCATAGAATCATTTTGTACTGCCAAAGACCATGATCTTTGTTTTGTCTATATTAATTTTGAGTTTCCATACGTCGCAGTATTCATCACAAGAATTGAGCGTTTCCTGTAGGTCGCGTGAACTATTTACAGCAGTGTCATCAGCATAAAGAAGGATTAGTAGATTCAGTAAATTATTTATTTCTTCTTCTTCGCTATAGAGTTCTATTTGCTTACTATTTCGGTTCTGAAGAAAGTTTTCTAAGTCATTAAGGTATATTGTAAATAGAATAGGTGAGAGATTTTCTCCCTGTCGCACTCCTCTGATACAGGCGAAGGGCTGTTACACTGCATTATTGAACTTAACTGCTGATTTTATGTTGCTGTACATGCTTTTAATTACATTAAAATTCTTGCCAGAGATACTATGCTGTCTAAGTTTATACAAAAGTCCATCGCGCCAAACCGAGTCGAAAGCTTTTTAAAAATCTACAAAGCAGCAAAATAGTTTTTTCTTTCTTCTTTTAAATATTTCTATTAATGTATAGAGTGTAAAGATATGGTCAGTAGTGGAATAGCCATTTCTAAAGCCTGCCTGATTTTCAAACAGTTTGTCAGAGTTTTCGAGGAATTTATTTGTTCGACTACTCAATATAGATGTAAAAAGTTTTACCAAACAGCTAAGTAACGTAATTGGTCTGTAGTTTTTGGGGGCGTTCGGATCGCCTTTTCGTTTGTATATGGGGATAATGGTGCCTTCAGTCCAGGAATCCGGTATTATCGCAGAGTCTAGGACTAAATTAAAGAGAGATTTGTATACGTCTAGCATAATATGATCTGTTGATTTTATGTATTCATTTAATATTCCGTCTGGTCCTGCAGCTTTGTTTGTTTTGAGTAGTTTAATGGATTTCAGTATTTCTTCACATGTGATAGGGGAATTTAATTTGTTGTTTTCTGGTGACGTGTCTGTTGGTTCATCATTTACCAATGTAAGATCTCTGTTTGTGTTACCGTCTTCTTCATTTATGGATTTGAAAAATGTATACATTTCCTCTGTTGTTACTGTGGATGGTTCTAATGTATTTTTCAGTTTGATTAATTTCCAGTAATCTTTTGGGTTACTGCTACTCATTGCTCTAATTTCCCTATGGCGATTACATTTGTATCGAGCAATTGACTGTTTCATAATAGTTTTATAATTCCTGCTGGCGTCTATCATGAGTTGTCGGTTTATTTCTTTATTTCGACATCTGAGTTCATTTCTGGACCGATGATATTCTATACGCTCTTTTTTGCAGTTTTCGTTATACCATGGACGACACGATTGTTTTTTCTGGGGTATACGAGTGGGCTTTATATTACCGAAAGTTTCCGCAGCTGAATCAGCTGAATCAGCTCAAACATTTTGAATTTGCGTTCGTAATCTCGTTAATGTTTTGCGCGCCAAGTGCACCATTTGCAATCTGGGTTTTTACATTTGCCAAAGTGTAGTGGTGTAGTATTTTATCGATAAATGCATTTATTTGCTCAAACTTCCATTTTCGCGTTGTTAATGAGTCGGTGTTGTTGGTATTATTAGATTCTTCTAGCTTTGATGTGGTCTTTAAGACTATTGATAGGTTCAGTGCGAAATGTATATCAGATATGATAGAACAGTAATCAGAGACTTTGAATTTTGATATGTATTTATAAAGTTCGGCTGAGTATATACCGTAATCTATAACGCTACCATACCTCGATGTTAATTTACCTAAGTTTGCATCTGTACCTGCTCTACCATTGAGTATGTAGAAGCTGTTGTATTTACATAGGTCAAGTAGTCTATGACCATAATTATTAGGACGATTTTTGTCCTGCGATATGCGTTTTGGTGCATCAAATTGCGTGCTTACTTCTATATCATTTGGATCGGTGCCTACAAAATGTAGCAACGTTTCGTCGCTGTGTAGAAAGTCATCTAGTATGCCAGTTTTCGCATTTAGATCGCCAATTAATAGGAATAATTTACTTCCGTTTGAGAATTTAATAATGTCACGCTCCAGTTCTCCAAAAGCCTCTATAGTTGAATAGTCTGAATATTCCGGTGGAATATAGACGCAGCCAATTATTATCTCGCTATTTAGGTTTGTGTATGTCTTAGATATCGATGTCCAGAGGACATATTCACTATCTGTGTCCAGTTGTTGAATTTGTTTAGATATCGTATTGTTAATTAGTAAAGCAATTCCCCCAGATTTACGTCGGGCGTTTATGCGGTTTTTTTGTAATCACTGTATAATTATCTATTCTCACTGTATCTAGGTCGTCTAGATTGGTTTCAGCTATTCCTACAATATCAAACTGTCTTATAAACTCATCCATTTCCGGGTACTTTAATTTATTTTTCAAGCCACACACGTTGAGAAACCATACATTAAATTCAGTGTTGTCGTCGTCTGTGTCGCCGTCGTCGTCATTGTTGTCGTTGCCGCTGCTGGCGACGTTACGGTCGTTGTTGTTGTTGTTGGTTGTGGTGGCGGTGTTGGTGGTAGTGGTGGTGGCGATGGTGGTGGCAGTGGCCATGTCAGTTGCCGCGGTGGTGTTGGTGTTGGTGTTGGTGTTGGTGTTGTTGTTGTTGTTGTTGTTGGTGGTGGTGGTGGTGGTGGTGGTGGTGGTGGTAGTGGTGGTAGTGGTGGTGGTGGTGGTGGTGGTAGTGGCGGTTGTGGTGGCCTTGCTGCAGTTGGTGTTGCTGCTGTCGTCGTTGTTGTTGCTGTCGTCGTCGTCATCGGCGTCGTCGTAGTTCTCATTGCTGCTCTCCGTGACGTTGTTGTTGTTGTTGTTGTTGTTGTTGTTGTTGTTGTTGTTGTTATTATTATTATAGGGAGCATTCACATTTTTAGATCGGTTAACATTGGCATAGGTATTAATATTTAATATATAAGAGTTGATTTCATTATACACGTTTTTGCCGCATGCGTTATATTTAGCATGGTTTGCATTTTTTACATCATCATCACCATCATGATCATCATCATCACCATCATCATCACCCTCATCGCCATCGTCATCGTCACCTTCTTGCGCATCAATATTACTATCTACATTTTTTACATCATCATCATCATCATCATCATCATCATCATCATCATCATCATCATCATCATCATCATTATCATTATCATCATCATTTTCTTCTTCTTCTTCTTCATTAATAACATTACTTATCTTTTTTACATTCGTACAGTCTTTAGCGCTATTGTTATCTCTGTGTGTGGTTATAGGCTCTTCCTGCTGCGCACATCGTCCTGCATCATTCGCTGGTTCTGGCGTGATGTTGATGTTGTCACTGTTCATATAGCTGTTCATATATCTTGGCAGACCTGGCATGGTACCTATCATTTGATTGTCTTGGTAGGGGTGCTGATATGGCCGCGACTGTATATCGGTGTGCTCCGAACAAAGCCTATGCTCAGTATGCAAATCGATGGAGAAGGATACACCGGTTTTCACTATTAACACTTCCTTGAGAGAACTTAGTCTCTCCGCTCTATTTTATATGTCAAAGTGGCCTCCACTAGGGACGCACTGATTATGTTATGTGATTATGAGCGCCTTGATATTATCACGTAGTATCTAAAAATGGAGGATTTCATCATGTCTCGAAGATACTCGGTAAAGAATGAATCAGAACATTACACAACGACGAATGCTGATTGAAGGG
The DNA here is from genome assembly GCA_034401795.1 of Chaetoderma sp. LZ-2023a. Classification (NCBI taxonomy): domain Eukaryota; kingdom Metazoa; phylum Mollusca; class Caudofoveata; order Chaetodermatida; family Chaetodermatidae; genus Chaetoderma; species Chaetoderma sp. LZ-2023a. The sequence continues at coordinate 106,803,854 of CM067359.1, read as the reverse complement.
TATATGTTCTGCACCACTTGCTTCTGAGGAAGCTATCAATAAATGAATACCGACACACTGTAGTTAAAGGATAGACAGACTAGTTTGGGACCTATCATTCTCTCGCCTCTCTCGCTCGCTCTCCCCCCCACCCCCCTCTCTCCCCCTATCTCTGGACGGTTTTACCGTACCTGTGGGGACCCCACTTTTTTCTCTCATCTTTTGATTTTCATTTCCTTCGTGTTTCTGTGTGTGTTGGCAAAATAAAAAATACTTCTAAGAGGGATAGCGATTATTACCATTAACTAAAAAAAGTGAGAGAACACTGTGGGGACGGTCCCCACACAGAGCGGGGGGGGGGGGGCCTAGTGAGAGAGTCCCCACAAATGTGAGAAACACTGTGGGGACATACTCTCTGATTGGCAGTTCATGCAGTAGCAGCAGTATGTGGATGGGAGATTACACCGCCGCCTAGTCTGCGCGCGTGAGTGTTTATCGTATCACGTGTTCGTATGCCTCGTGCAATTTTTTTTTTACATGAGAGTGTGAGATAATTTTGTGGGGACATTTCAATGTGAGAGAAGGTGAGAGAAATGAAAAAACTTTAAAAAAATGGAAAAACATGAATTGTGGGGACACAAATTCTAAATACATTTTTGGACGTTTCACGCTTATCCCGATCGTTTGAGCTACCGTAATTGTGGGTACAGGGCATTGTCCCCACAATCCAAGCATGTCCCCAGAGTGTAGGGTCTAGACGTGAAAATTTCCCCGGATTTACGGTAAAACAAGTTCGCTCTCTCTCTCCCTCTCTCTCTCTCTCGCCCCATCTCTCTTACCCCTCTCTCCCTCCCTCTCTCTCTCTCTTACCCTCCTCTCTCTGCCCCCTCTCTCTCTCACTCCTCTCTCTCTCCCTCCCCTCTCATTTCTCTCTCTCTCACTCCTCTCTCTCTCCCCTCTCCCTCTCTCTCTCTCTCTCCTCTCTCTCTCCCCTCTCCCCCTCTCTCCCTCTCCCGCTCGCTCCCTATCTCTCTCTCTCTCTCTCTCTCGCCTACCCACTACCCCTGCTCTCTCTCTCTCTCCCGCTCGCTCCCTATCTCTCTCTCTCTCTCTCTCTCTCTCTCTCTCTCTCTCTCTCTCTCTCCTACCCACTACCCCTACTCTCTCTCCCTCTCGCTCGCTCACTCTCTCTTACGCCCGCTCTCCCTCTCTCTCTCACTCCCTCCCTCCCTCCCTCCCCCTCTCTCGCTCACTCGCTCCCTCTCTCTATCTCACTACTCTCTCTCCCTCCCCTCTCCTCTCTCTCTCTCCCTCTCTCTCTCTCTTAACCCCCCCCCCCCCCCACCCGCCTCTCCTTCCCCGCCCCCCCCTCTCTCTCTCTCTCTCTCTTTGTCTCTCTCTTTCCCTCCCTCTCTCTCTCTCTCTATCGCTCTCTCTCTCGCTCTCTCTCTCTCTCTCTCTCTCTCTCTCTCTCTCTCTCTCTCTCTCTCTTTCTCTCTCTCTCTCACACACACTTACTCTTCGCACTTGCACAGATTTATTTCTCTCTCACCTCCCATCATATGGTCCCCTTTCTCTCAATATTGAGGACTTTGGCACATAATTGTTGTTGCTCTGGATGTGGCAATCGCTCCCCCGCGCTCTCTCTCTCCCTCTCTCTCCCGCTCTCCCTCCCTCTCTCTCTCTATCTCTCTTACCCCCTCACTCCCACTCCCTCTCTCTCTCTCACTCCTCTCTCTCTCCCTCCCCTATCCTTTCTCTCTCTCTCACTCCTCTCTCTCTCTCTCTCTCTTTCGCTCGCCCTCTCTCTCTCTCTCTCTCTCTCTCTCTCTCTCTCTTACCCCCTCTCTCTCCCTCTCTCTCCCTCTATATATATATATATCTCTCTCTCTCTCTCTCTCTCTCTCTCTCTCTCTCTCTCGCTCGCTCCCTCTCTCTTAACCCCTCTCTCTCCCTCTCTCTATCTCTTTCTCCCTCTCTCTCCCTCCTCTCTCTCCCTCCTCACTCCCTCCCTCCCCTCTCCTTTCTCTCTATCTCTTCTCTCTCTCTCTCTCTCTCTCTCTCTCTCTCTCTCTCTCTCTCTTTCTCTCTTTCACACTTGCTCTTTCGCACTTGCACAGAGTTCACCATCTCCAATTTACACTCGGCCGTTAAGTTCAATGTTTCAGAATTGTGAAATAAAAGAATATTATTAGAGGGGAAATATAGTTAATTATTTACTAGCTTGAGTTTATTTCTTCCACTGCTTGACTTGTATAATGATGACATTAGAACAATTAAATCTTCACTACAGCGATTTCTTCAGTGCCGAGGGAGATTACTCAAACAATGAAACTGCAAGTATGGCTTAGAGCACTTTATTTCTTCGTTCAAGCCTCAACTGGCATGTTTTCCTTTCAGGGAATTATTCCACAATCCGATTTTAAACACTTACTGGTCCAGATTTGTCAGGAGATCTAAATTTTTTCGTTGAGTGTTCGTGCAACGGCAAATGGAAGACTGTTTTAAAAAAAATTTAACAATGGGATGATTGGCTAAGTTATGGAGACAGTCATTCCCATGGCAAAGAATATTGTCTAACTTAGCTGTGAAAGTGGCAAATTGCAATGGAGTTTTCCAGTGTTAACTACACCCTGTTCATCTGTAGCTAAGCCCCTTGCACGTGTTGGGACCGATACATCCCTGGACGATCAGACTATAAACCTTAAGAAAACTATATGGGTAAGGTGTTGAATATTTTAAAACTATTTTAACTGAGCGCTGTTACTCCTATGGCAGTAACAGTGCCCAGTCAAACTAGTATCAAATATTCAACCGCATCTTTATTATTTAGTAAAGACACACAATTCGTACAACAACGATTAGACCGCCACACGTCGCATAGTTGATTATGACGTAATATGATTGAGTGAGGAAATGGATTCATGAATTAAATGAAGGTTCTGTGTGTTTGCAGCAAAGTAGTTTTACCGCATGACGAATACCAATACTGTTATACCCGTTGTATCGGACATACTTCGTTTTGTTTCAAGGTTCAAGTTTAGCTTATTCGTTGACTGATGTACACGAAGAACATATATACCTGAAAAACATTCATATAATGGTGGCTACATGAATATATATACACGGTTGGTATCTAATTAGAATGTTGGTGCTGTCGGTGTTAATGATGATGATGATGATGATGATGATGATGATGATGATGTGCTGTTGGATACTTTAGATATAATTGTAATTTTAATGTGAATTTAATACAATTTTTTCGGATTTTCCAGATTTTCTAAATGCTTACATATACATTTTTTTCTAAATAAAATAAAAACAAATTACCATCCATCCATTAGGACGTTCTGCCACGTGGCCACATGATGGTGATGATGATGATAATGACGATGATGAGGGAATCATTGTTTGTGATGCACGAGTGTCATTCACACAGACGATGCCATGACATGTTACGATAAAAAACCCAAATATGCTGGATTACTCACCATTCAAATAAACAACCACAAAGGATGTGACGATAACTACCGGGTAATAGAATGGTCACTATGAACATGACATCGTGGCATGGAAAACAACCAATGATAAAACTAAATGTGAAAACAACAAAAACAATGGAGGAATACAGTTTTAGCCATGCCTCGCCCATATCTCGCTAAGCTCCACCCACAGTTCGCCCGTGTTGGGATTTCCAGAAAAGTATATAAATAAGCTGTTACATATGCTTAATATTGTAGCAACAGCACCCAGTCAAATTAGTCTCAAAATATTCAACAGTTTGTTTATTAAATAGGAAAGACATACAATTCGTAAATAACGCGTTAGTCCGTCATCAAGTATGCGTTCGTGACGAATTTAATTATGCATTCATGACGTCATTGATGATGAGGTCATCCTACACGTCACGTAGGTGATTATGAAGTCATATGATTGAGGGATAAACTGGAAAGGTTCATTCCTATGTACATTTTTCAAGGCATGCCCAGTTTTCCAATTTACTATATATAGATCCATATAATATGTATATCATTTGTGTAATACATCAAGTTGGCAATGTACTACATAGTAAATGCTCTGCCTATTTCATGAAACAATTCATAGTTTCGCACATCCGGGAATTTTGAGATGGCCCGCCATTAATGTTGGGGCAAACTTATTATATGCTAAAGAGGACTGCTCATAGACAACCATAGTTTAGATTTTCCATGAAGCTCAAACCATAAAATCAAAACCTGAGAATCTGCAATAACCTCGCCTGGTATCACAAAACATCAAATTGGGAGTGAATTTTGCAAGATAGTAAAGGAAAATGTAAATAAGGTTTCACAGCCCATTGCTCCTAGTGTTAAATTAGCCACTCCAAAAATGGCGTCGCTCTAGGGCACGATGGGAAATTTGAATGTGATGACGTCATCGCGGTTCTATGAATTGTTTATGCAAAATTGTCCAATGTCTATATATATTTGCTTTCAAATCTTGGCCCTAGCACAGACGGCCGAGACAGATGGAATTTTCAATTTCATCGTAAATTTCGTATTTATCCCATTTAGTAATTTGCTGGAGTAAATAATCCCCCATTTACATGATTATTATTCGATGAAACTTTCCAGTTTTAGCTATGTCCGGCCCATCTCTAGCTAAGCGCCACCAACACTTCGTCTGTTCAGGGATCGTTTGATCGATCCCTGAACTTCCTAACTATCGATTTCCAAAAAACTATACGGGTAAGCTGTTAAATATTTTAAAACTAACTTGACCGGGTGCTGTTGCTACCACTGACAGCAACAGCGCCCAGTCAAATTGGTTTCAAAATATATGACAGAATGTTTATTAAATAGCAAAGGCATACAATTCGTAAAACGTGTCGGACTATTACGCGTTTAAAACGGACTAAATCGAGTCATTCATGCTGGCATTGATTATGGCATCATCCTACGCGGCACGTAGTAGTTTATGACGCCATATGATGGATGGATAAACTGAAAAGGTCCACTGTATTTTGGAACAATGGTAGACTTTCATAAAATAGTGTTATTACTCATGACTGCTGGGCACAGTGGCAGCTGAGGAGAGTTATCAATGGATATGTATAGCTGTAAATAATATGACTCTTGGAATGCATAGGAATACATGATAGTTCTACATCTTCAAGGCCCTCACACACCATGGAACAATGGCCCTGTAGCGAAAATGCCACCCATTTATAATGAAATCTGTACTACGAAGCACACTGTTGATAAATGGGTTTAATTTGCTTTCTCTATCAAAACTCCAAAAGGAATATATAACCGTAGGTAAATTAGTGTGCATGTTTTCCCTGAGTTCTGCATGGTATATGTGTAACAGCAGTTTGTTCATATGTGTGCATATGCAAGTGCGAGTGTGTACATGTGTACATACATATGCATGTGCGCGTGTGTGCGTGTGCGTGTGTGTACATGTGTGCGTATAGACCTGTGTACTGGTGTTCGTTCATGTCTGCCTGTGTTCGATATGCATCTGTGTATCTCTGCGCAAACCCATTCTCTCATAGCGAACCCTATGAGTGTACACATCATATTTAAAGAGTCGGGTAATTTGAGTAACATAACAAGTAAATATGACAGGCGTTTCATTGTCGTGCACAGTAAACATAACCAAAATTACCACGTGACAGGAGTCCATTGAAGTGCTGTTTTTATATTCAAGTAGCGCGAGATGTTTCCATTTACGTTTATCCCATGACAAAGATAGCGTTATTATATGTATTATGTCGGCCGAACAGACAAAAATCAAACAGAATTCATATTTACATAACTCCATCCAATGCAATATATTAACCCCTCTTGAGTCAACTTAACCCTTTGATGGCCAAACTGACGAAAACACAACTGTGCAGTGGTCTTCAGAATGGCTAATAGAAAGGTCTAGAGAAGAGTATTTTTGAATAGTTACCACTAGAATGACTTGCTCGGTAACCGAGCCAGTCATTCTAGTGGTAAATATTCAAAAATACTCTTCTCTTCTCCTGCAGATAGACATTGATTAAGTAAAAATTTTACTTTCATTTAACATTACCGCTTTAATAGTTAAGCCGGCGAAAAATAATTCAGTGTAAAATTTACAAAAATAGTCTTCTAAAATTAAAATATTAAAACAAATATTGACCAGCGAAATGTTTAATTGACATATCAAGTAGTATTTTGTGCACTTTGAGGAGCTCTTGACACAAGTGGGTTTAAAAATACAGTAACTTATAGGCATTGAAAGTTAATATATTGCAACATGACCATAAGAGCCTTCTCGTGTTTCAATGCTATCATTTTAACATTGATTCTTATATTTCTTTATTTACGGACACTCTGTATCCATAAAGATACAAAAAATAGTTTTTCACAAATAATAAAAATGCAAATCCATATCTGACGGTTGAATTTATCACCGTTCCGCAGAGAACGTGTGGTATTTACTATGCAGTGAATACTGTCGATTCATCAATACAGCTGTTTAAACACACATTATTGCTATTGTGTATCCTATTTCTTTGACGCCATCCTATAATATTTTTTTAGTGACAAACCTCCAGGCAGTAGTATGCTTTATGTTTTTGTGTAGAGAACCTGGTGCAGCTAGTATTTTGCCCGATGCAGGCATGCGTGCACACAATTTGGTATGCAGTGAGACGATGCCACAGTCGTTATATTACAACAAATAATGATTTCTTCCAAGTCTATTTCTATCCAAGAGACATTATAACTTGATTCAATTTGTCACCTCTTTGAAGTTAGAGAGGAATATCCAGGATGTTCTTTGAGAAAATTCGAAAACCGAGTAGGAGAGACCGGGGCTAGTTCGGCCATTTTCACATATTTTAGGCATTGCATATTTCTTAATAAACTTATCGATGCAAATTTGCATTTAAATTCCCCGCAAGGGCCCAAAGATTAAATACGTAGACATCAAGCTTTAGATCTTGGCTATTTTCTTTTAAATCAAGGAAGAAGAAGACGTGGTGGGGGTGGACGAACATACCCCGTTACTGGGAGCGAGTTCGACAAGCATGTGGGGTACGTTAGACCACATGGGGCAAGTTATTCAATAGAATGATTTCAGTATGTAAGAATCTAAAAGGTTAATTCTTCTCAATAGTTTATTTAAAAGAAACAAATTGTAACTGGGAAGTAATGTTTGAACGCCTCTACCTTTGCCCGTTACATGTGTTCCTATGACACAAAATGTACTGTGATGAAAATATGAACACATTTTTCCTGAAATTAGCTTTCATCGATTATTTACAGTAGACAAAACAGAAGGTGATGCGGCCCACCCTATCTGGCAAGTGTCTCTCCGGATATACGTACACACTGCGTAAGACGCTATATATAGAAATGGTTTAGTATGAGAACACGTGGACGGGCTTGCCCCTATGGCGAACTATACCGGTCTCCCCTAGTGTTCTTGTTACATTTAATAACGATTCAGAGTAGGAACATTTTATAATGACCTCATATTGATGTGGAGGTCCCTTGGCCATTTTAGGTGGTTTTATCATCGAGCCATGAATTCTCAGAATCACAATTCCGAGAGAGCTATAGAGATAAACTGTTGAATATTTTGAAACTAATTTGGCAGACAGATGTTGCTGCTTATGGCAGAAACAGCTCCAGGGATGTGCCCAAAACACTGCCGTTTCTGTTGCTTAATCATTTCATGACGAATTCCGATCATGTGGAGTGTCCATTTGGAGGCCAAGAGAAGACAATTTTTGCAAACTTACCACTGCAAGGACCGAACCAGTCATTCCATAAGGACATTTTAAAAATAGTCTTCTTTTGGCCTGCAAATGGACATTCAATAGGCAAATATTTTCATTTTCCTGACAAAATTTAGCCATTAAATTAAATTAAAGTATTAAATTCTAAATGATCTTTCGTGTTGTCCTATCGGATTCAAAGAGTTAAACAAGGGCTTGTCGTGATCTGTGAAATAGCAACACCTTTCAGTAAGACAACCATACAAGTAAACCACATTCCTACTTCAGATAGCATGACAATAGATCTATGCATCTATCAGCACGGATAGAGTTATTGATGGCAATTTTCTGTTTGCATGACCATTGGAAAGAGATCACACATTGATTGGGTCAGATGGATATCTAACTGGCTAGACATTACGCCAATGCATTATCCATTTGCAATAAAAATGGCCGTACTGCCAGAAAATAAGAAATGAGTTAGTGTGCGCATGCCTTCTTATAAACAAATCTATGCTTTTACATTAACATGGCATTATGCATTTGTATTGTATCGTTTTCCTTTCCTTACTAAATATTCGTGTCGTGTGGAGTGGAACACGGTTAATCTATAAACATAGTGATTGTGTACACATTCAGTGGGACTCATCTGTAAAACTTACTGAAATCATCCCTGTTACAAATACCTAATTTATGCCATCGCTGTTGAGGGTTCATGCCACTTCACTCGCTTAAGCGAAAGTCTAACATCCAACAATCGTGTAACATTGAATAACATGGAATCTGATATATTGTTTACTAACACATTTAAAAATTCTAGGCTAGAGCAGGTATTTATAAAAGTCAAATGTAGAACAGCTCCCAGAACGAATCTGTGTTGATTCTCACGTTTGCAAATCTAGACCTTTCCAGTTTTATCTATGTCTCGCCCATCACTAGCTAATCTCCGCCCACGCTTCTCCGTATTCGCATTGATCGATCCCCGAATGCCATGCCTATCAATTTCCTGAAAACTATACAACTAAGTTGTTGAATATTTTGTAACTAATTTGACTGGGTGCTGTTGCTACAAATGGCAGCAACAGTGCCCTGTCAAAATAGTTAAAAGAATATTTATTAAATAGTAAAGACATGCAATTCGTACATCAACGCATAGTCCGTCTTCAAATATGCGTGTGTGACGTACTTATCTACGTCATTTATAGCGTCATAATGAAGTCATTCATTATGATGTCATTCTACACGTTGCGTAGTTGATTATGACGTCATATGATGGATGGATACAGTGGAAAGGTCCACTCCTATTGTGAAAGATAAAATACCCGTATTCACTTTGTGTTACTTTTATCTGATCAGCACCAAACGCATATGTAACTTTCGTGTAGGCGTGTGCGATTACGCGATTAAATAGAAAATCACGATTATGCTTTAAATCGTTAATTTATATGATGAAAAGTAAAATAATCGAATAATCGTGAATAATTTCTACTAAATAAAATATTTCAAAACCTGCAATTAAATTACTCTTTAATGCGATCACTCCCGAGAATTGCCATTTTACTCAGTGAACGTATGCCCATTTGCATGCCAAGAGAAGACTATTTTTGAAAATGTATCACTGGAATGAAATTGTCTTTTCTTGGCATGCAAATGTACATTTCTAAATACCATTGCAGCTTTCGTCATTCATATATACCTTTGTTATTATGCCTCGGTAACTAGTACCCAAGCTGATTAATCGAGTGATCACGATTATTCTTAGATAATCGATCGTGATCACTGAAAGCAATGATTGCACACGCCTACTTTCGTGACCCATCAGACAACGTGCGGCTCCGGATGCAGAGAAATGCAGAACTACTCTTGGAAACGGTGATGGATGGCCTATTATACAAGGGGAAAATTATCTCTATGCGGTTCATGTTAGCATTACATACATCATTCTTTCAGCCTTGAAAAACCTTCCTGAAACATTTTTGTGTCTCCACTCTAATTTATGTGCCAAATTGTATGCATTTAGGTAGAGCTTCTTGAGATAAAAAGCCAATAAACTTGTGATATTTGCTCGTGGTAGGAAAACAGAGAGTGCGATATGGCTTCGGTGTGGGAGGCACTGATTATCTCAGGCTATTGTGAGTGGCTTGGTATGGTCAAGTTGCAGGTAATAAAAGTGACGATTTTATCATGTTCCGGAATTATTCGGAAATGAATTGATCAGCGCATTGCGCAACGACGGATGTCGGCTACTGGAATAAGTTCCATGCCATTTGCTTCAGACCAAGTTATCAATAAATTAATGTTGTCAGATTGTAATGAAAGAAAAAACAGATTATGTTTATCAGTCTCGGATTTCTCTCTCTCTCGCTCTCTCTCTCTCTCTCTCTCTCTCTCTCTATCTATCTCTCTCTCTTTCTCCCTCTCTCTTACTTACGCACCTCACGCACGCACGCACGCACGTACGCACGCACGCAGGCAGGCAGGTAGGCAGGCAGGCAGGCAGGCAGGCAGGCAGGCAGGCAGGCAGGCAGGCAGGCAGGCAGGCAGGCACGTACGTACGCACGCACGCACGCACGCACGCACGCAGGCACGTACGCACGCACGCAGGCAGGCACACGCACGCACGCACGCACGCACGCACGCACGCACGCACGCACGAACGAACGAACGAACGAACGAACGTACGCACGCACGCACGCACGCACGCACGCACGCACGCACGCACGCACGTACGTACGCACGCACGCACGCACGCACGCACGCACACACACACATTCTGTCTCTGTATGTGTCTCTTTCTCTCTCTCACTCTATTCCTTTCTCTAC
>CM067359.1:106738317-106790817 GCA_034401795.1 Chaetoderma sp. LZ-2023a | reverse complement strand
TCTTAACGAGGCCAATCATAGATTGTTGCCCTGAATACAATGTACTCGTCCACTGACTGAGGGAGGATAATTAATACCACTTGCTAATTGGCATTTTCATGTTTTCTATCCATCATATTACGTCATATGATGTCATAATAAACGACGTGACGTATAAGATGACGTCATAATCATGACGTCATGACTGACTCAATTTAGTCCTTCTTAAATGCTTAATAGTCCGACACGTTGTACGAATTGTATGTCTTTGCTATTTACAAAACATGCTGGTGAATATTTTGAAACTAATTTGACTGGGCGATGTTACTGCCACAAGCAGCAACAGCACCCAGACAAATTGGTTTCAAAATAGTCAACACCTTACCTGTATAGTTTTCTGGAAATTGATAGTCAAGAAGCTCAGAGATCTGTCGATATCAACACCAGCGCGGTATTAATGTATTACTATACCATCCGGATTCAGTGACCGATTGACTAACGTTAGGCCTACGGAAGTCATTTCAAGCAACCGCCACCAAGATGTGACTTACTTGGGCACACTGGTGTGTTTTTCTAACAAAATCCTTTAGAATGTTTAGCACCGAAGTTTCACTATCTCAGATAAAGACAACTATACGAATATCTTTTTAATACTTTGACTGGTAGCCCACCCACTCTACCCACCTACTTGCTGCTATCATAGACCTGTATTAAGTATTGCAACTACAACGACTGCCCATGTAGACCTATCATCTTCTCTTATTGTATTTTAACCCTTTCATGAGGAGGCCGCTAAAACCGGCCTCTGCAGTGACCTTGAGGATGTTAATTTGCAGGTCAAGAGATCGTTTTTGAAAATTCACCACTGAAATGACTGGCTCAATTATCGAGCCAGTCATTCCAATAGTAACTCTTCAAAACAGTCGTCTATTGGCCTGCAAATAGGCACTCAATAACCAAATTTTTTAAAATATATTCTTGACTCAATTTAGGTAATACAGGGTTAATAAATTATGAGGACGACGATGATATACCATGTCTGTTTATCCTTTCCCGTATTGTATTATAGTATGATTCACATTTGTTGCATTCGAGATAGGGTAAAAATTACAAACTTGTTACAGACAGTCTTGAGGCGTACTATGTGTGTAGTACATTTCAAAAGAAAAACATGCGTAGTAATATTGTAGAGGGCGAAAAATTAGACAGAGTTCGCTAACAATAATGGATACATCTAAAAATAAAGGCTTTGCTTCTTTGAAACTACACCTCTAATGTAATGATCGGCCATCTTCTTACGTTATCACAACGACTAGACTGTTACACAGACTCAACTTCGGATACCAGACAGACCAGGACCCAATCTATCTCCGTAGCAGACTGTAGAAGCAACACTATGGATCATGAAATCACTACGCCAATGGCTACTCAATAGGCCCCTACATAAGAGATACATTTCTCGATCTCGTATCGAAAGAGAACTCGCGGGATACGAATGAATAATGGATGTGTGATTATCAGTAGTATCTTTTTGTCTTTAATCCATTCGTGGGAATAAATCCGTGAAGGGTCAATGCAATTATGTAGCAGTATTGATAGACTACCAATGTTCCAAATTTCCAGTCAAAACTGCTGTCAATAATATTGTAGCAGATTGTTGAATACAGAAATCAACCGAAAGTGTAGGCCTATGCATGTGCTAAGTTAAGAACGTCTACAGGAAATTCGGCCACAGAATTTCAACCATATAGTTAGATAGGTATATCAATACGCTAGTGAAGTAATGGATTGAGGTTAAAAAACCCTTTCAGTGCCCTATTGTCTGTAGTATGTTTAGCCCCATAATTTCACCTACATAGACGTGAGCCTTAATATACTAGGTATATTCCGAATCTAACAAATTCTAGATGAAATAATTTTATTAGGCAAAAATTGGCTTAAATGTTGGTGTTTTCGTGCTTTTCGGTGCCCTACTGTCTGTATGTAATATGGTCGGATCCAAAAATTCGCTCACATAGACTTAGAGGGATTTGAATACGATAGTTATATTGGGAATTTAAAATAATTTGACCGTGAAGTAATTTCGTAGTATACGATTTCATCGCGTACACTCGTTTCAATTTTGGCAGATCTGCGGGTTTTCAATGCCCTACTATTACCTGTCTGCAATAGGTTTGGCCACATAATTTCACCGATATGGTTAGATAGCGATATGAACACGCTAATGAATCTTGAGTTTTCTACCACGTAGTAATTTCGTAATATTCAATTTACTAGCCACGGACAGTTTTCAAATGCCAACAATTTACTATATTCGGTATCAGAATATCTGTTCTCGATTTGTAATAATTTTTTTTATATATGGATGTATATAACTCAATATGAGCTAGTGCTTTTGCACAATTCTACCATCAAGTAATCTCATCCTAGGTAGTTACATATTCGCCGTATGACCCCATTATAATATGGATGGTTCACATTCACCACATTCAGATAGGTGTCGGTATGTCCTGGCATAGTTCGGCCCTAGAATGTCACCCATATGTTTAGTTAGGCATAGGCATACGCTTACGGAGTAGTGAGATTTAAAACTATCTACCATGAAATAATTTCGGCTCAAATTTAGGCCGATTCATGGTTTTCGTTGCACCCCGTCAAATTAGTTTCAAAATAGTCATCAGCTTACCTGTATAGTTTTCTTGAAATTTATCGTCTAGTAGTTCAGAAATCCATCGATCCCAACTCGAGAGTGGTATGGGTGGAGTTTAGCTAGAGATGGGCAGGGCATAGCTAAACTGGAAAGGTTCATTGTATTAATAAACTACCACAGTTTTCAGTGCCCTATTGTCTGTAGTATGTTTAGCCCCATAATTTACCCCACATAGACTTGAGCTTTAATAAGCTAGTTATATTCCGAATCTAACAAATTCTACATGAAGTGATTTTAATACTCAAAATTTAGCTTAAATGATGGTGTATTCGTGGTTTTCGGTGCCCTACTTTCCGTAATAGGGTCGGTTCCAGAACTTCGCTCACATAGACATATAGGTGTTTGAATATGCTAGTTACATTGGGAATTTAAAAGAATTCGAACGTGAAATATTTTCGTAGTATGCGATTTCATCGCATAAATTTGTTCCAATGTTGGCTCAGGGCACGCTATTTACCATTGATGCCTTGCATCGATATGTGTACTTGTTCATATATATTTCATAATTGCTCTATTGTAAACGCAGCTGACATATTGGTCAGCGGCGGACAGACGCACGTCCTGTTTAGCGCAAAAAGAGTATGTTATTCGCGATAACCTTCTCCCAGGAGCCTGGGGAAAGTACACACCAATGCGTACATCAGAGATACGGCCCAGGTTTCCGACCGCAGGACCCTCCGGGGAGGGCCGGCTGACTCCGAATGTTATTACACAATTCATGCCAATCTATTATTCCATCTTTGACATGGGTAGACTCGTACACTATATAATTATGTCATCCGTGTTATCGATATCGCTGAGTATGTATTGCATATCGATCCCAACACGGACAAAGTGTGTGTCGGGGGGGGGGGGGGTGGGTGGGGTGGGGAGCGTAGCTAGAGATGGGCGGGACATAGCTAAAACTGAAAAGGTCCATTCCAGCCCCACCCGCTGGTCTTTTGCTGGATTCAACAATCACCTATCTACAAGATTATTGTTCTATCAGACCAGTAAATTGTAAACTTCCGCTAGTAACAATGACAGCCTTAGATCAAATATTGCTATTTTCCATAACTGATGACCACATTCGCTATTAAAGGTGCTCATTCACACCAAAGTGCTTGAAAATAAAAATGTTACAATTGTATATTTTTAGGGGCTTAACCCCTCTTGTGTCCGCAGCGCCTCAAAGCGCTCAAAATACTACTTGATATAGCAATTAAACATTTTGATGGTTAATATTTTTCAAGATATTTTAATTTAAGAAGACTATGTTTGCAAATTACAAAACTGAATTTTTTTTCGCCGCTTTGACCATTAAAGGGGTAATGGTAAAGAAAAGTAAAGTGTTTACTTTGCCAGTGTTTATCTGCAGGCCGAGAGAAGAATATTATTATTAATTTTACCACTATAATGACTGGCTCGGTCAAAAATACGTATCCTCTAGACTTGAATCTTAACATATGCTTATTTCATTCCGTATACCTTAATATAATTTCTTTTAGTCGTTAAGTTGAATTATGAACTCGTGTCTCTAATTCAGTTTTACAAAATTAGATTAATTCATACGTAATTAGATCATAATTTGTTAAGATTTATTTCGTTTCTTTGCATCTAGTCACACGATTTAAGCCTATAAACGTACACAATTTTAGCAACTTTATTTTAAAGCATTCTGGTGTTAATGTGAACCTTTAATGGATATGCCAATCAGCCAAATACGTTGTCAAATCATCTGACATAGCTCGTGTACAATTCAAGCATTAACATGCAGTGGTAAGGTCTGCAAACAATTTTACCAATGATAATGGTAACATATGAGTATTCCCTATACGTCCACACATTTCCACAGAAGAATTATAAAGAGAACATACTCCAACACCGAGCTTTCAAATTCAAGATCAGAATGCAGGTAAACTAGTGAATATTTTGAAACTAATTACACAGGAACCTGTTGCTGTTATAAGCAGTAACAGAGTCAAGTTAAATTAGTTTCAAAATACTCAATGTAATAATGATAAATTTGTAAATGAGATTTTGCGTTCTTCCGTTCGGGGTCATATGGTTAACCGTCTGACTGCTGCGTTTTTCCAGGCGACATGTTCCAAAGGTTATATCTCTGAACTTGCTAAATATGTTGAAAATAATTTGACTAAAAGTTGTTGGTGGCTAAGCCACCAACAACTTTTAGTCAAATTATTTTCAAAATATTCAGCAAGCTAAGAGTTTTTGCTCATTGAAATTATTGTCTGGTGGCTAGCAGCCGCGAAACAGTTAGCATGGTCTGTGAACATATCGTTGTTTTCTCTTTAGCAGAAGAATTGTAATTCAACATCTCTAGAGGCGCATGTAATAAAAACAATGTCTGACAATATGGCTGGTGTCCCCTAAACGAATTCCTTATCTGACATACATTTACGCGAGCTGTTAGAGAGCCAATGGAAACTAATATAATTACATCCCTGATGGACTTCTTCAACCGACAGACGACTCGAAGCATTTTCAAAAGGTACACCAAATATCGCTAAGGGAATTTGGGCCATATTATTGTTTCCGTGTAATTTATTGTATTTGGAGACACGCTAATAGCATACTGTCTGGCAATGAAATCATGGCTTTCACAAAGCTGGAGTCTAAATAGAATTTGTAATCGGACATGCTGCGGGGTGAATGACTCTATAAAATGCACAGATATGCCAGATATTTATATAATGTTAGCAACATTATTCACCACCTTCCTACATTCTTCATCTGGTGTAGATGTCTACATAGATAGTCCTATGTAGACTCATCAAATTCCGTTATCACTTCATTGACGACTATGTTTGGATCATATTTGATATTGTTTCTGTCCATTCGCTTGTATTTGATGTTGTTTGTTTTCAGACCGCATGACTTCTCGCCTGTGCATAATGCTGGTGCCGTGCAAGAAGATTGGTGTAATGGAAATGTTCAACATTCTCAAGCATCGATAGAAGAAGCTATTGGTTTGAGCATATGTTGCGTTCCCGGTCTTTTTGCACGAATATGAGAATGGCCATTATAAATTATTAACAAGCGGTTGCAGGGTATAACTAGTGTTCCATTAACGCGTATGCGTATGCGTATCTGAATTTCCTTTCGCTACAATTACAGATTCAGATTCAGATTGATCTATTACTCCCAGATCATACATGTGATACTTGGGGTATAAACATTAAACAATTTATATAGTGGTTTATATAGTGGCAAGACAGCTTACATATTATTTATATATCTCTATAGATTAACTGCTAACAATAAAAGGGATTATCTAGATTTACTAAATTAATGTGATTGCTTCTTTTCAGGCATTCTATTTTCAAATTTACCATCTTTGCCGTCCACAATTTCACTTTGTTTTCGTTTTTTTAACCTGCACGGGTTATGTTTGTTGGTCGTGTTTGTGCAACAGTTTCATCCTTTTTGAAAATCTTACATAGTAATTTTGTGTTATTGCTAGTGAATAACTTGACAAAGTAAAATTAATTTGGTCTCTTACGGTAGTATTTAGGTAGTATTGTAATGTATGAAAAAGGTTGCAAATACAAATGTAATGAAACTCATCTCCAATTTCGCTTTTGTCACATATACTGCATTTCCTTTCTTCTCTTAGTATTCTTTCCCACCTTCCCTTTTCTCTTGGTAATGAATGGTTACCGGACCTATACCTAGTGAACAATATTTTATTCCTATATAAGGAGGTATGGCCCCGTTTCCCAGTTAGTCTTAAAATGGTTATAGATCTTGCCCTTTCACGATTCCTGCATAAACTGGTCCTCTATGTTTCGAGTAATTGCAGCTTGGATAATTTTGGATCGTTTGTGTGTTCCAAAGGTACGTGTGCCCTGTATTATCTAGATTGATGCGTGTTAGCCATTTGTATTGATTTCGGTTTTCATTAAAATCCTTTAACATGCAATTATATATATGTAGTGCTAGTTTATTTTGCTTTCCTGAGATAAGTCTTATCCAGTATATGATCATGCGCTTTTGTATTAATACCTTTATTGGCAGTTCCCCTAGTTTCCCATATGCCGTGTATTTAGGTGTGCTTCGCTTAATTTTTAAAAGGTGTCTTAGAAATTCTAGATGTGCTTTTTCGATTAAATTACATTTTTCGATTCCAATAATTTCACAGCCATAAAGGAGGATCTGTTCTATCATTTGGTGGTAGAGTTTTATTTCGCAATCAATGGGTAGGTCTAATTGTTTAGCTAGTCGATGTAAAGAGAACGTTGCTTTTCGGCCTTGTTCAAATACGCTCCCCCCCCCCCTTCCCCCCCCCCCGCCGAAAGTAGGCGTCGATTGTATGAAAAATGTATGCCTAGGTATTTATAGTTATATACAATTTCTAATCTCTTGGTATTTAGATAGAATGAACGTTTGTTACAGGATGCTTTGATAGTACCAAAGACCATAATCTTTGTTTTGTCTTCATTTACTTTTAATTTCCACAATTTGCAATAATGTTCAAATGCATTTAATATCAGCTGGAGGTCAGTTGCGTTTTCAGCTAGCATAATTTTATCGTCTACATAGAGGAGCATTAAAAGTCTAAATAAGGTTTCTAGCTCGTCTTCTGTATTACCTAATTCTATTGATTTACATTGTTGGTTACTAAGGACATTTTCGAGGTCTTTTAAGTATATGGAGAAGAGTACTGGAGAGAGGGTCTCCCCTTGACGTACTCCCCATGTGCAAGTAAGGCATCCGAGAATTTGTTGTTTAACTTGATTATTGATTTTATGCTGTCATACATGCTCTGTATTACTTTAAATACTTTAGCATTTATGGTATGCTGTAGTAGCTTTGTCCAGAGGCCATTATGCCATATTGGGTCGAAGGCTTTCTCAAAATTTACGAAACAGCATAACAGTAGCTTTCTTTTATTTTTAAATAGTTCTACTAGTGCGGGGAGTGTGAATATATGGTCTGTTGTGGAATATCCTTTCCTAAAGCCTGATTGATTTTCTGATAATATATTGGTATTTTCTAATAATTCATTACTACGGTTGCTAATTATTGACGTAAAAAAAAGTTTTCCTAAACAGCTGAGTAGTGCGATTGGTTTGTAGTTTTTGGGATCATTTACGTCACCTTTTCATTTATAGATCGGTATTACATATACCTTCAGTCCAAGCATCGGGAACGTTTGCTGAATCAAGTATTTTATTAAATAGTTGTTTAAGTATGCTTATCATAATATGTTCTGAGGACTTGATATACTCATTTATTATGTCATCTGATCCAGCAGCTTTATTATTTTTTAAACGCTGTATGGCTTTTGAGATTTCTTTATTCATTATAGGTCTGTTTAATATATCATTTTCTTCCAGCGTCTCTAGCTGCAGTTGTTCATTGGCAGCCTCATTATCGTCCTTCTTTTTCCTTCAGTTTTTATAAAAAAAATGTATACATATTCTCAAGACTTACTGGACACGGGTCCTGCAGTAGTCCTTAGCTTTACTACTGCTCATGAGGCAGATTTTCGTATGGTGTTTTTGTGGGTATTTGCTCGTTGAACTTTTTATTGTTTGTTTGTAGGTTCTAATTGTCGTTAGCATTTCCATCCTATTTGATTCTGTTCTATGAAACTTAAATTCAAATCTCGCATTGTGGTATTCTTTTCTGGCTGCTCTGCGGTTATAATCAAAGCATGGGCGTTGAATTTTGTTTTGTCTTTGAACTTTATATGTTTAATTTTTCCATAGACTTCCTTTGCCGTGCCGTACAACATGTGTGAGATCGCGATTGTGATTTCGTTTATTGTTTGCTTGTCTAATGTTCGTTCTAATAACATACTTATAACAGTTAGAGTTTCGATCAATTACACTGCCATGTTGGTTAATGTGTTCAAAATATACAACATATTCTTGTTCTCCTGTCTTATTCAGAGAGCTAAATACAACTTGATCATATGTGACCAGTGAACCGTGAACAGTAGAGGTACGCGAATTATCACACTTTCCGCCGGACCCATGGCTACCCTTCATACGGTCTAATCTGACCTGTATTTCGTGTCTGGCAAGTTTGGTATCACAGAATATGCTATCTTAGCGCGTAAAACATTAGACACTGAGTTTAGCAATCCAGGACGCTAACCCTTTTGTGCCGTGATTCAAGTATCTCCTCGAATTGGAGTAAATATTTTATATTTGAAATTGTATTCGACTGTAAGTTTTTTTCTGAAATATGCCAATATTAGTTTGTTTGATTTGCCATTATCGTAGAATGTAAAACACTGTTCTTTTCACAACAGAACAGATTCCAGGAGTGCAGCAAACAGGTTGTGTACAAGGGGTGAATCACAGTAGAATAAGTTCATACAAATGCCCTTAGATAGTCACATGATGGCAGTTCTTTATGGGAGGCTATAATATTCGTCGTTCGTTAGCTAGTGATAGCTCTGCGATGTCACAGAACTAGGCTTGCATAGAGACTATAGGAATGATGTTGGAGGAGAGTCTAACCGTTTCATACTATTTTCATCCATTCCATATATAAATAAACATTTTATGTATCATAACGTGGTATTAAATGGGATGGGTAATTAGATCTATTGCTCAACTTAACCCTTTAGCCCCCTTGGACAAAAATAGGCTACTGTAGTGATCTTTGGAAATGCCCATTCGCAGACCAAGAGAAGATTTTTTTCAATTGCGCACTTGTATACCTGCTTGATAGCGGTCTATGTCATTCCAGTGGTTAATTGTCAAAAATAATCGTCGGCCAATTGACACTTTCCATGAGAAAATTGAACTTTCTAAAAACAGATTTTACTTTAACCCTTTAATGCCTAAACCGGCCAACACCGGCCTTTCTTGTACTCTTGAGGAATGCCCATTTGCAGGCCAAGAAAAGACTATTTTGAAAAATTTTGCCACTGAAATGACTGGCTCGGTAACACTTCAAAAATAGTCTTCTCTTGGCCTGCAAATGAATATTCAATGATCAAATATTTTAATCTTTTTGACAAAATTTAGTCGTTAAAGAGTTAAAGTGTTAATGGTCATTTAACGTTATCGCTAACCCTTGATACCGTTGTCAATTTTGTGGAATTTTTGACTAAATTACATTATGAACAAATGCAAGACTGCCAAAGATTTTGACAGACCGACTGACTTGTTGTACTAATAAGTACATTTCTGTATGGAGACACAATTAGGTAAATATATGTTCTTTTGTGATGTCAGGAGGAAGAGTTTTTTGTCAAATGGGCCGGGTGGCACATTGAGGACTCTACCTGGGAACCGGCCAAACACCTGTCAGATTTCCTGGTCGAGACCTATATGATACCGTCAGTTTCTGAGCAACGTCTTTCCAGCGCTGCTACAGCGTTGGAGAATGTTGTCCAACAGCGTCTGCATTCTAGGAACAATCGGAGTGTGGTAAATTGCGAACTTGATATATTTCGATATTGTTTTGGATCAGACAAATGTATTCTCGCGGAAAGGTCGGACTTTGAGAAACTCCCTTTAAGCCATCATTGGTATTATTCGATCAGGCAGCATGGCCGAGGAGAACAGTTAACCTTTCCTGTAAAGATGCGAGCCGAAAGTTCACATGAAGAAGACGTTTGTCTGGAACGATGGCGTTGTCAAGTCTGTACGCGTTCCTGTAGAACGACTGATCCTCACGTCCAGTGTTGACGGGGTTAGCTTCACTACATAATTCCGGCAAATATTCTTATATAAATTCCAAAATGTCTGAACATCTCTCTCCCCTTCAACGACAACAGTTTAAAGAGACAACAACCCACTCACCAAAGCTGCATAAACGATTTTCGGAAAGTCCCAAGCTAGTCCTTACTCTATCCTTCACCAGTGTATTTCTTAAGGAGTTAAGACTGGCAAAGCGCAGATACACGGATCTCTCATACGTAGACATAATAAACAGCCAATTATCATGTTAACAGCTAACACAATGTGCCCGGCTAGAAAGCACGTTTTTTGCCCTATGCATGAAAATAGAGTCGGAATATCGGACAATGTACAAGGGTGGAAGGCTACGACATGATTTTAACAAACAAGCTCACGCTGTAGCAATATTTGATTTTGAACAGGTAAATGCACGTCGGCTTAATTTTCAACTTATCTGAATGTAAACATATGCACGTTGAATTAGAGAATAAATGTGCTGCCGCATCAATTACAGCTAGAAAAAACTAAATCATTAAAATTAACAGAAGATAATTCAGAATTAGTTGATAAAATAGAAAATCTAAAAGATAATACTATGGAGTTGTATAAATATATTCGATTATTAGAAAAACGTCAAATTTCAGGCAACGCCTCACGTACTATACAGGAATTGAATACAAAATCCCAGCAGGCGTATTGGTTTGCTGAATCCTGTGGCCTTCTACCAAATTGTATAACATCTGACTCTAAATTCTCGTCTGGAAAATATCGGGATTTGGACGAAAGCGAGAAACGCAAGTTAAAGAACATTATTTTCGTGATGGACAAATTCTGGATAAGCGATGCTGCATTTCACGAACTTGGCATAAGTTGTTCTGATTTACCTCGAAAATACTTATTGTGCCAATGTAAATCAGATCTAAATAAGATATTTCACATTGACCGTCCACCAGGTAATGTTCCAGGCGCATCTGTAAGCTTGAGAACAGATATTCAATGGTATTTTAGGCAGCAATCAAACGAAATGCCTGCTAAATTAACGAGTAGAATATCAAGGGATTGGACAAAGGTTAGCCGGATTTCAAATTTTGTAATTTTATCATATACTGTAATTAATAGTGAACAATCATCTAACTCGGCTGCTAACGAACGGAACTGAAAACTATGACCTTTTGAGGAAAGCGTGTAGCCCCATTTTCACAGAGATAAATGATCTAAATTCTGCCCCTTGTTTAGAAATTGGTGAGTCCAAAGTTGAAATAGAAATTATATTTGGCGGGGATATGAAATTTAATCAACTCGTGCTCGGTCTCAGTGGATCATTAGCGAATTATTCGTGGCCCTGGTGTAAAATTCATAAGAGTGACAGACTTAATTTCGAGAAGCCGGTTATTTTTAATTCTCAGATTTAATGTGCCGAACAGATTCACATTTATTAAATGATTCTGCTGCAACTAACTTTGGTTTACAGTTTAAACCACTGATAAACAGAGCCCAGTCAGATCGTACCGGATGAATTGCATCAACTGGTGTGCATTTCTGACATTCTGTTGCGCAATCTGATAGATGATGCTAAAGGGATAGATGACAAAAATAAAGTAAAATATCAAAAGTCAGACAATCTGGCTGAACTCGTGACCAAAATAGGAGAATGTGGAGTATCATTTTATATATGGACGCAAAATGGATCAAGTGGGGGAAATAGACTGGACTTCACTTACAGGGTCTGACTACAAACTTTTGCTAAAAAATCTCACATGCAAAATTTTCTTTCTTGGTACTCCATGGCGCCCAGCAAATAACTGTTAAACTTTGGACTAAGTTCTTTACATTATACAGGCGCGTTACTCATGGTATTAAGGATCCGTCCGATACTGAAACCCTGCTCCAGAAAGCTCGGGCGTGGGCTAAGTTATTTCTGTCTTGGCCTGGTGTACGCAAAGGCTACGCTAATATTACGCCTTTTATACACGTACTAGTCTACCACATTCCGTCATTTGTTGAAAGGTTTGATGCACTGTTCCAATTTAGCGGACAGGGAGTGGAAAAGGTAAATGATGATATGAAAGCAATTCATCATAAAAAGGCAAATATACTGGATGCTACAGTTGACGCGCTTAAGGTTAGGAAACGATTGGAATATTTAACAAATGACGACTGTCAGCGTGAGAAAAGGACATACGAAAAACGAAAGCGTGGGTACTGGGAACAAGATATTTTTCGAAACAGATGGCAAAAGAAAGCGCGAATCGTGCAAGAAATAACTGACAAACATACAGAGAATAACGACTATTCAGAAACGTCTTCCATTAGGTAAAAAATCTTTGAATCCCTGAGCGCGGATGAAATAAAGGATTTGCTAATTAAGAAAGGAATAAAAACGAGGATTAAGAAAAGAGAAAAACTGTTAGAATTACTAAATAAGTCTGACCAGACATACTCTGGTGGCAAACAATAGTGAATTTCCTTCAAGATACGTGCTTTCTCCTGCGATCTGTTTCGATGCAATATCTTGGTGCTTTCAATTGAGCAAAATTTAATGCATGTAAAATGGGGGCACGTTTAGTACTGAAATGGCCTAAACCGCCCAAATCCGGTCTTAGCAGTGGTATTGACAAGTGCCTATGTGCAGACCAAGAGAAGACTATTTTTACAAATTTAACACATGAGTGACTGGCTCGATAACAGAGCCAGTCATTCCCGTGGTAAGGTTCCAAAAATAGTATTTTCTTGGTCTGCAAACAGACATTTTCAAAAACAAAATTGAAATTGTAAACTAAATTTAAGAGTTAAAGGGTTAATGTAGTTATGCAAATATTTTAATATTATAGACCTACCTATGTATTATATGTTATCGATACCTGCTTTACAGATTTATAGTGTTAAAATAAGTGTATTCAATTTGTATTTGAAAGGTTGTCTCGGTTTTAATACTTTAGCCCATCCCCGTACCTGTAACCTATATAGTTTTCTCTTAGTCTGCAAATAAACATTTTTGATTAGAAATTTTGAAATTTTCTGAATTTGGTTAATGCTTAATGATCAAATGGTTAAGTAACCACATACATTTATACGACGTAAGCGGTAACATTACGAATATTTGGAAACTAATTTGATAGGGAACTGTCGCTGCCTGATGCTGCACCAGCTATCTTTCAAATTAGTTTCAAAATACTCCCATTTTCACATCTAAAATCGAATAAAGGCCTGCTAGTATCAGAGCACCTCGCGTTGTCCTTGTTTTCGAAAGTCGAATTTAAGCTCTAACAGGATTGTAAATCATTTACCAACCCTGATGATGATTCTGAAGTCTGTTCAAGATGGTGGGGGATATATTGTACACCAGAAGCTGTGGTTGTAAAAGATGTAGCTTATATAGAGCGATGCAGTTCTGCCCCTACCACCCCAGTTTCCAGTTAAGCAGCGCCCACTGCGCACATGCTTTTAAATAAATTTTAACCGGCCTTGTGTTAACAGCACCTCAAAGCGCTCTTCTGATAACATCGTTGTGTCACATCCCCATGCAGGCAACATGAAAACAATCAGACAACAGGACCCTGGGCTCCCATTGATGCCCTGTCATCCTTAGGTCTCTGCATTTTATATACTCAAATTTTGCTGTTTGAAAAGAGTGTAGCTGCCTGTTGAAAGCGAGTGGATTCATTACTATCTGGTCTTGTTAAAGTCAACAAAGCGAGGGCGTCTGTCTGTGAGTAGCTAACCATTTAAACTATAATGAAGATACAAAAGCAGGGCATGATATCACACATGTAATGGGTATAATAGCATGCCAAACTGAGACCTGCTGTGAGCGTACATCAGCGCCTGTTGTTAGAAAGACTGTTTCTGCAACAGATGTAATACAGAAAGGGGACTTCAGTTCAATCATCAAATGCTACAAGCGCCCTTTGAAATCACGTCTGTCTGATGCCAAAATATATGTACACAGGGGTAGCCGATGCAGAAGGACCCGATGAACTGCGCTATTTACATATGGTATCATCCACATATGTAGCTTTTGAGAGAATGCCTCCTCCCAGCAGAGCTATGTACGTCCACTCGCTACGTCTACATCACTAAGTTAGTACCTGGCGTCATCTACAAACTATTCTCCCAATGGAAGTT
This sequence comes from Chaetoderma sp. LZ-2023a, assembly GCA_034401795.1. NCBI lineage: Eukaryota > Metazoa > Mollusca > Caudofoveata > Chaetodermatida > Chaetodermatidae > Chaetoderma > Chaetoderma sp. LZ-2023a. Next base: position 106,776,360 of record CM067359.1, on the reverse strand, counting down.
TGGATTCAAGTGTAAAGGTGATGCGGTGGTGACGATAATCATTGATAAACAGCAGCACCAGCAGACATCTTGGCAGATATCAGATGTTCCTGCAAGAGCAAGCGTTGTGTCTCTTGTAGTTGTGCCCAGAGCGGAGTTCCATTAAGTATACACTGCACATATTAGAGGCAATGTATGCAATCACACATTGAACTTTAGCAGAACATTATTTGGTGTAATTGGTCAGATGTAAATTACTGAATTGGTTCAATGTGGAAAAGCATGGGCCACTTTTAACCAAGGTACACTTTAATACATAGAGCATAGCTTTAGTTAAAGCTGCTTCCTTTGACGGATGACGTAAGCTATGCTTCACCTTGTACTGTGGGGATTATGTGCTGATAATTAATTTAAATAACAGGAAATATGGGAATTATCGTAATATGTGCAATCTGATATCTGAACTATAGGCTTGTAGAGATATTTTCATCCAAATAGTACTTCCGCTAATGTACTCGAATTATAGAATGACCTGGCCCAAGGATTAAAACTATCTTTCCAAGCAATTTTGTAACCAATATACCTTTGAAGGAAATCAGCGTACATATATATTTTAGCAGCCATTGTGAATAAATGGTCATAACACGCATGTGTTATTCTACAAAACTGATATCAGAATTCAATTCCTTGGCCCCAAAACCTAACATTAGAAGCTCCAATCGGCACTCTAGCTTAAATAGCAACCGAACTATGCAGAATCTTAGGATTGTCAGCCATTTTGGGATTCCTCGGGAATTTTTTCTGATCTTAATTTGTCTTAAAATGAAAGAGCTCTGTGCAAAAATCGGGTTGTTAACAAAATGCCCGGCGGGTCCTTTATCATTTCTTACTGGACTATAATATCCATCTGTCATAATCTATCTATGATGTGGTATTGATGCGTCTGGTGTGTCGTATCTGTCTGGAAAGCCAAATACGCATCCTGACAACTGGGGCAGGTCCGTCGTTCATAGCATCAGGCATACATTTCAATGTTTTACTTCTATATCGTGTGTGCATTTGTCCCAGCATTTTATTAATTTGACTATCTAAATATGCTAATAACATATATATGCTATTTATTTATAGAAGCCTTGCCGTTGACTGGCAATGTTAAGAAATCAACTGGTGTTTAAGAAACTCCACGGTGGTGCATACTAACATTGCGATTATACTTAAAAAATAAAGAGTCAGTTAGATGTTTATTGACCTTTCATTTAATCTGTCAATAAAACGATGGTCCACATTATTGTGTTTGCTTAGCATCTTGAATGATCGCGATCCCAGTCACTCACCCCTGTCACGTCGTGCATAATATTATGCTGTCGTTTGATATAATTATATTACTACGATTAAGAGGTTACACTTCCAAAATCTGCCTGTGTCTCTTTGTAAAAAACAACATTCAATTGAATGCGGTTCAGCATATGCTCTTTATCTTATGTTTTATCTGGTGGTTTTAAATCCTCTTGTGTCGACCGTGCCTCAAAAGGCTCAAAATAGTACTTATATATTAATTAACTATTTAATGGTCAAGATGTTTAGTAAAGAAGAAAGTGTTGCTCATTGAACGCAATCCATTTGCAGGTCAATTGAAGACCATTTATAAAAGTTTTCCAATGTAATTTACAAATAAGTCTTTCAGTTATCCTGTAAACGAAGGATGTATGAAGAGTATTATATGGTCCAGAAATTTCAAATTTGTGCATAGGCAGTATCCATTTGCAGGCCAAGAGAAGACTAACCGTTAAGCGAGCCAATCATAGCAGAGGTAAAATTTCAAAAATAGTTTTCTCTTGGCCTGCAAATGCGCATTCTTCAACAGAATTGAAGATGCTGCTTTAACCATTTTTACCATTAAATTGTTAAGTTGATACAAGCTGGGTTAAATCCTCTTGTGGCAACAGCCCCTCACATTTATCAAAAGCTTACTGATATCAGATAACACTTTCCTGGTCAAGATGTTTCAAGAAAATTTGGATTTATGATCAGTGAAAGTACTTGTCACAAGACGTATAGATTTATATCCGAAGATAAGACTATTTTGTATATTTACCACTGGACTTTACAAAAGATGGTTCTCTTTTGTCATGGAGTGTTTTTGTGACCACTTCAGAGGCCGTCTTTGGTCGACTTGATCATTAAAAGCTTAAAGCTGTTCAAGACAATCCAAAGTGTTGTCAATTTGTAGGCAAAGAAAAGAATATAAAAAAAAATTTACGCCGTCAGGTACGCCGTCGCAATAGCACACGTGTCATAAATAAATACCGTATCTTTAGCAGTTAAGACACTCAAAATATTGTTGTCCGTGGCGTCGTTGTTGTTGCTATTGCTGTTGTTGTCATTGCTGTTAACGTTGCCGTTGCCGTTGCCGTTGCCATTGCAGTTGCCATTGTTGTTGTTGTTGTTGTTGTTGTTGTTGTTGTTGTTGTTGTTGTTGTTGTTGTTGGAGATTGACGCGGTGGTTGTTTTACTGGTTATATTATTGTCTTTGAGGTGTTGGTCGTGATTACCACAGTGATTCTGATTGTACATGTAATAGTTCTCGGTATAGTTTAGAGCGGTTTGATGGTTGTTTGTGCAGTGGATAGTAACCCGTGCTATTGTCGTGGATTAGTCCATTCTGCTCTATGCGTACGCTGCTGTGCTGGATGTGGCCGGGCGGGTATATTGTGTTGGTACTATGTTGCTGTTGGGTGCTGCTAGTTTCGAGACCGATTCATCATGTTTCTTTGCTGCTGGTAGTGGCCGGTCGAGTTAGTGTATTCATTCCCTTGGTACTGTTGTCGCGATTCGGGCAGGCGTGGATTGTATTCTTTAGCCGTGATTTGCTGTCCATTTACAAACAGTTGATCTACAACTAGCTTATGCCTACTACCGTCCTGCCGCTCCTCGCGGAATTCTGGCATCAAATTTCGTCGTCGCTCTCGGGTTTCGGCTGGGAACTGCTAGTTTACGCCATACCTTGTGCCACGTAAAGTACTAAATGTCTTGGTACGAATTAGCCCTCTATCGTGAAATTGTGGGAACCTTGGGACTATTGCCCTAGGGCGGCCTTGATCAGTTCTGTCGCGCGGACCAATTCGATGCACATTGTGAAATTCAATTTCCTGGTCTATGCACATGTTGTCTTTGATAAATGATTTAATTAATTGTTCTGTATTTTCTTCTGCCGTTCTATTTTCTGCTAAACCAGAGAATATCAGATCGTCCAAGGTCTAAATTGTCTTCATGTAGCTTACTGCATTGACCCCTTAATAATTACGGCATTTGTCTCTTCGCTCCTCTGGGTTTCAGTTGCAATACTTCTCTTAATGTGTAGCAGTTCATCACTCAAGTTCTTGTTAGTTACACAGATCTGATCATATTGGTCACTAGGAAATTGCACAGATTGCTCTAACTTTAACACTTGATTGTTGGCCATTTTTATGTCTGCACACACTCCGGCCATATCAGACTGTATATTCACCATGCTTTGCTGGACATTGCCTATCATTGGACCCATCACATCTAACATTGATAATTTACGTTCCATGTTGGATAGCATACTGAAGATTGTCTTTGATGCGTTATTATCAGGAAACTGTGGTGGGCATGATGTGAGGCTCTCATTGGGCAACTGGGAGTAAGAAGGCAATGTCAACAATATAGTGTCAATATATGTGGATCGTCCTAGGACAGGCGTAAATAATACCCTGTTAGCATACGTTAGGTATGCACTTCCCGCCTGGTTCAACGAGCACGGAGATTCGTTCGTGGACTGGTCACATGTAGTGTCCTTATCGTGGCCTTTAAGCCAAACCGTTGACCACTCCATTCATTTTCGGTGTGACAGGGCTTGTGCCGATTCTCTCACCCCCGTCTGCGGTGTTTTGGCCGCGTTTAGAAGCCGGTCTGTGGCTAACGTTATGGCTATCAAACAGAGGACTTGCTTCACTGTCCCCCTTAGAAGAATTCTTTGTTTTGCGATATTTCTTTACTGATCGCGTCATTTGTAATCACACTAATATCGTTAGGATCAGCAATCACTCAGCTCTTCAGTGATATACAATTTAACTATCCAAACCTGACTTCACTCATTTGCGGAGCAAAGAAAGATCGACTTGTATGCTTGCCACCTCAGCATACCTCTACAAATAGATAGGATGATTCCATATGTCCGTATGCGTATGCGAAACCTGTCCGTACCCGAATCCGATCGATACATGTAGCGATTTCATTCGGATACGGACAACCTTCGGATGTGGGATTCCTTGTAAATGACAGTATTATTGCGTCATTCGTGAGATTTCCCCAAATCGACCAAATGTGTTATGAAATAAAAGTTAAATTCATGTAAGCACTCTGGAATGTGAAAGGCTGATAGAATTATTTAGAAAATAGTAAATGCCATTTTTTATGCCAGCAATCCAGATCATAAAAAACGCCAATTACAAACACAGATCAGACACGCATCCGGTAGTGGTGGGCATGGGCTGGTAGTAGTAGTAGTAGAAGTAGTAGTAGTAGTAGTAGTAGTAGTAGTAGTGGTAGTAGTAGTAGTAGTAGTAGTAGTAGTAGTAGTAGTAGTAGTAGTAGTAGTAGTAGTAGTAGTAGTAGTAGTAGTAGTAGTAGTAGTAGTAGTAGTACACATGGTTGTCCTAGATTTGAATACATTCACTGCTTTGGGATACGTATACGCACACGCATACGTACAAATGGAATCATGCATTCGGATACGCGTACGGATACGGATATGCATACGCATACGCGGTAATCGAATCCTAGCTTATATCGTTGTTTATCCTGGAACCACATTTGGTTGGACCTTCCTCAGATAAAGCTGCAACAAAAGAGTGCTATTTGCCAGCCAGAGCCGCAAAATGTTGATGTTGATGTTTTTCGTCACCTCCGGAGATACTGATTACGTTTTGCTAGGGTGATTTTGTCAAGGAGTGCATCATGCAATAGAGGAATTTATCATGTCCCGGAATTACTTGATAATGTATAATTGATCAGAGCATTGCATAATGCCGGATGTTAGGCAGAGATGGTGTGTTCTCCACGGGTTGTTTCAGTGGAAGCTATCAATAAATTAATACGCTGTGTGTCAACTTAACCCGTTGATCGTCAAGCCGACCAAAAACGAACTCTGCAGCGATATTGAGGAATGTGTATATGCAGTCCAAGATAAGAGTATTCTTTGGGAATTTACCACTGAAATGATGGCTCGATAGCCAGTCATTTCAATGGTAAATTCCTAAGGAATCCTCTTCCCGTGGCCTGCAAATGGACAGTGGCTAAGCAAAAACTTGAATCTTCTTTAATATTACCCCTTTGATGTTCAAGCCGGCCAAAAGCTGGTCTCTGACTGTCCGTTTGTGGTAAAATTACAAAATCGTCCTCTAAGAATAAAGTTTTCTTGATAACTGTTGACCATTAAAAGGGTATATGTTGTATGTTGCATGGTGGGCGCTCTGGGGCGCTGTTGATACAAGAAACGTTATTGATGACACATTGTGGGGCATGGAACAATGTCCCACGCACTCACTCTCTGACATCCCTCACCCACATGTCTCGTTCGTTCCCATCTTTTCAGTGACGTAGTGTGGGTGTGGCGTGGGGTGGGGTGGGCGACAGCCCCACCTGATCGGAATTATATTTGATTGTCGGAAAATTGAGATACTTGTAAAATTACTTTATCTTCCTATTATCCTCTGTACTGTTGAATTTCCGAGTTCTGATTTGGAACATTTTGACAGGCCAAGTAACGAATAGCTCACACTAGCCGTTGCTTTTTGGGGATGACTATACTTCATTTCGCCCCTTTTATATTTACTAGTGGCAAGATATCTCGATTGCCTTAACTGGAACAATTAGATAGGTTAATCTGTTTTATCATCCCGAATCATGGATCATAAGCTTTGGTGTTGTCTATTCTATTTATATATATATGTACTCTTCTACGCCTTTCTGTCTCTCTTGTAGTTCTATGACAAATTTGAAATGAATCAGGTGGGTTGTGACTGTGAGCCACTCGTGCATGTATAAAAGAATTGGGGGAGGTTGGGAGGTGTGGGGGGGGGGGCAAGCTGTGGGGTGGTCTTGGTGGTGAGCAGTAGTTCTTCACATCCAGTTGGAGAGGAGACTCAACCATCTGAAGACTCAACTCCGGGTATCATACATCTACTGAATAGGTGGTGGAAACCACGTGCTACAAGCATGGGATTAATACAAAAATAAATATACGATGAATATGACATTATACAGCTGCAATCAGTCCTTCTTTGGCCACTGATTCCAGTCCTCACCGAGCGTCCTTAGCAACCACCCCCCCACCCCCACCCCGCACCACACGTTCTTCTTGGTCGTCAGTGTACACCATCTGACTTCTTTTAGTTCGGTACGTACCATACTTCGCAATGTTGTGCAGTGGCGTCGTCTACGAGTTTGTGGATGTTGGCACCGGATACAGCAATTTCCAAGGATTACTGTACATGGGGTTCTTGTGAGATTCGTAGAACATGGCCAAACATAACTATCGTTGTCGAGCCACCTTTACTGGCAGTAGGAGTATATTGCCCACAATATATATAACACGTCATTAGAGAGTATACTATCTGGCCAGCGTTGTTGGGTTATAGTAGAAATGTGTCTGCGGTGACAGGCATCACGGTTATCTAGGACAGTTCTAGATAACCTTGATGTCTGTCTCCGCAGAGTCTTTCGTACTGTTGCTGTTATCGGCGTCATATGACGCAATGCGCAGGGAGGTCAGGTGAGCGGAACATTAGTGAATCAAGAAATGTTCTCTTTTTCCATTCAACTCCAGCATGCAGCGCGATACTTTTGTCACTAAAACCGACTTCATCTCTTGTTGATGTGTATATGGGTAAAATCTGTCTGGACTTAGTTCATAAGGATAGTCACATTCTTGAGTAGTCTTGCAGCTATTGGGAGAAGCTTATTGAGTGGCTTCTTTTCCTCATCTAGGAAATCTACGTCATCTGCATACAACATTTCTCGTGGAAGGCCGTGTGTAAATACTGCATAAATAAATAAATTCCCAGAATCTCATATAAAGGTATTTATTATTTACGCTTTAGTAGGGGGAGTGTGATTCGTTATCTGTCGAGGCGCACGTGATAACACTATGTAAAAAATTACGCAGTATCCCCTAAACGAATGGAGGATTGCAGTTTATCTATCAATCATATGACGTCATAATCAACTACCTTACGCGTAAGATGACGTCATAAGCAATCACGTCATGAATGGCGTAGCTAAGTTAATCACGAACGCTTAATTGATGGCGGACTAAGCGTTGCTGTATGAATTGTATGCATTTACTATTTAAGAAACATTATGGCAGCAACAGCACCCAGTCAAATTAGTTTCAAAATATTCAACGGCTTACCTGCAAATTTTCTGGAAATTGAGATTCAGAGAGTGCAGCGATCCATTAATCCAAGCACGGACAAAGCGTGGGTGGAGCTTAGACAGAGATAGGCGTGGCATAGCTAAAACTGGAGTCCTCCATTACAAAGTCAACACATCCTTATATGAGTAACTGGGGAGTCAACGGTAATGATTATTTTTACATCCCTGGATGACTTCTTCAACCGACAAACCAGCTTCCAATCTTTAAAATATATGTCAGGCATCCCTAAGGGAGTTGGCAGGAAAATCTTGGTATTTTGTAATTAATTAATTGTGTATGGAGACACTCTAATAATATAATGTCCAGCAAGGAATGCAATCGCTTCTACGAAAGTGGAGTCTAAATCGAGCCAGTAACCGGACATGCTGTTTGGTGAATGGCTCAAGAAATGCAAAGGCATACATGATAATTATTATCACCTCGATGACCTATTCAATTCGTGGAACAGCGGTACCTTGTAAGGAAAATATCACCTATTTATAAAGACAGATACACAGCAATGGCAAACGGGTTTGACTTCTGCTTTCTATTTCAGAAAGAGTCAAGGTATCAAACATGAGAGAAGAAATCATTTGTTAACAGATTAATGTACTCGTCTTTATTTATTTATTCATCCTAGCCGTGAGCGCGCGTGCACGTGCATGGAAGTGTGTTCGTGATCGTGTGTACACAGGCGCACGTCCATGCACACGTGTGCATGAGTGTGCCTGTGCGCATGCGTGTGCACCTGTGCGTGTGTATTGTGTATGTGTGCGCGCGTGCGTACGTACGTACGTGCGTGTGTGCACGCGTGTGTGTGTGTGCGTGCGTGTGTGTATGTGTGCGCATTGGGGGTTGGGGGAGGGGTGTATCGGTAAAACACATCTTATGTTTGGAGATAGCATACTTAAGGTGGTGAGATGATAGACCGTGGTGTTAGTGTGATCGACTGGTAATGAGCCAGGCGGGGTTCAAATCTCGCTCAACTGTCAGACAAGTTACCAATAATTGTCTGAAATAAAAAGCAGCCTATATATGGCGTGAATGAGATCTAGACAGACGCCAATCAAACCAATAACTTCATAGCTGCATACTTAAAGTCTGCTAATTGTTAGTAGTACAACACCTGACCATTGCAAACGTGTCTTTATTATGGAAAGGAAACATGATCATAATTTCCATGTAAAAGTTATCCAATCTGTCATGATTTGATATTGTATTAACACCAGTTATCTTCATAACATCAATAATATTATCAGCAGCAGCGCCCGGTCAAATTAGTTTCAAAACATTCAACATCTTAACTGTATAGTTTTCTGGAAATTGAAAGTCAGAGAGTTCAGGGATTGACAGATCCCAACACGAGCGTGGTGCGGGTGGAACTTAACTAGAAATTGTTGTGTGTGTGTGTGGGTGGGGGGGGGGCATATCTAACACTGGAAAGGTCAATTTCCCCGCTCTATTTTACCTCTCTGTGGTGTGTACATTTGGTTCGAGTTGTGCGCAATACAAGCTCCAAAAAGATTGTGATATCTGCCTATGGCAGGAAAACAGATACTCTGACGTGGCTACAACTAGGGAGATACTGATTATGTCACGCTATTTTGAGCGCCTTGATATTGCCAAGTAGTGTAGAATAAAATGCAGGATTTTATCATGTCCAGCGGATACTCGGTAATGAATTGATTAGAGCGTTGCATAATGGCGGATGTTGGCTGCAGGACGTAAGTTCCCCATCACCTGTTTCAGAAAAAGCAATCACTACTTTAATACTGACACATTGCAGAGAAAGAAACAATGATAATGCTTAGCAGTAGGAGATATATCTGCCCCCCACCCACCTCCGCATCCCCACTCAAACACCATTCTCTATCTCTCACTCACACACACGCACGCACGCACGCATGCACGCACGCACGCACGCATGCATGCACGCACACACGCACGCACAGGCCTTTGTTAGCAAAGGTTGTTCAAATTCCAACTGCATTTTCAATTCCGTTAACCCGTACCACTCTGATGTCAATATTCCATCCTTTACTGTGTCAGTAGCAAGGAAAATGGTTTACATTTTTCAACAATTTTGGTCGACTATATTGCTGTCTACGACGGCGCCATCTTCCAACGGATTTGTTGAAAAATGAACACCAGTTCAACTTGTAATTTAATTTGAAAATTTTAAATCTGTACACCAGTGTGGTAAGGGTTAAACAGAAACTGGTATGAAAAGCTGGTTAGATTGTATAGATTATCAATACCGATTCCATATTCTAAGGTGCATAGGTCTTCAATAGGACAGACACGCGCGCACGGACGCACGCAGGCACATACACACGCACGCACACACACACACACGCTTGTACGCACGCACACATGGACCCACGCACGCACGTACGTGCACACACGCACGCGCGCGTGCACACACGGACACACAAACATAAATGGCAGACGCACATTTTATGCCTAAACACAGCACGCCTATACTTAGGCATGGATGCACGTTCACGTGAATACTCGGGCTCATGCACAAACACACAAGCTTATGCACCCCGGAGCACGTGCCTCTCAGTCCAAACTGCATGCAACCCTGGGCACGTACCTCTAACTTCAAACTGCTAGCACGATCTCGACCACATGCCTCTCAGTCTAAACTGCATGCAACCCTGAGCACGTGCCTCTCAGTCCAAACTGTGAGCAACACCTCGATCATGTGCGTCTCAGTTCAAACTGCTAGCAATATCTTGAGCGTGTGCCTCTCAGCCCAAACTGCTAGCAACATCTCGATCATGTGCGTCTCAGTCCAAACTGCTAGCAATATCTCGAGCGTGGTGTACCTCTTAGTCCAACATGCCAGCAACATCTCGATCACATGCCTCTCAGCCCAAGCTTATGCACCGCGGAGCACGTGCCTCTCAATCCAAATTACATGCAACCATGAGCTTGCCTCTCAGTCCAAACTGCTAGCAACATCTCGAGCACGTGCATCTCAGTTAAAACTGCTAGAAATATCTCGAGCATGTGCCTCTCATTCCAAACTGTTAGCAACACCCTGAACACGTGCACGATCGTGGCATGGGTAGAGCTTACCTAGAGATGGGCAGGTATAGCTAAACTGGAAATGTCCATTGTTAGATTTGACTAATTGTTCTAGCTCCACATTGCAAATATCATGTGTAATTCATGTTAATAATATCTTACTTACATATGTCGCCCTATTCTAGCCAAGCGGTGTATAAGATATTTCAGATGACATCTGCATGTAAAATCTTGAGCATGCGCCTCTCAGTCCAAACTGCACACATACCTGAGCACGTGCCCCTCAGTCCAAACTGCTAACACCATATTGGGCATGTACCTCTCAGTCGAAACCGCATGCAACCCGGAGCACGTGCCTCTCAGTCCAAACTACTAGCAACATCTCGAGCATGTGCCTCTCAGTCCAAACTTCTAGCACTATCTTGAGCACGTGCCTCTCAGTCCACTGCTAGCAACATCTCGAGCATGTGCTTCTCAGTCCAAACTGCTAGCACTATATTGAGCATGCACCTCTCAGTCCACTGCTCGCAACATCTCAAGCACCTGCCTCCCAGTCCAAACCGCATGCAGCCATGAGCACCTGCGTCTCAGTCCAAACTGCTAGAAATATCTCCAGCGTGTGCCTCTCAGTTAAAACTGCTAACAACATATCGATCATGTGCATCTCAGTCCAAACTGCTCGCAATATCTCGATCAGGTGCCTCTTAGTCCAAACTGCTAGCACCATCTCGATCACGTGCCTCTCAGTCCAAACTGCTAGCAACATCTAGAGGACGTACCTCTCAGTCCAAACTGCATGCAACCCGGATCACGCGCCTCTCAGTCCAAACTGCTAGCAACATCTCGATCATGTGCATCTCAGTCCAAACTACATGCAACATCTCGATCATGTGCATCTCAGTCCAAACTACTAGCAACATCTCGATCATGTGCGTCTCAGTCCAAACTGCTAGCAATATCTCGAGCATGTGCCTCTCTGTCCAAACTGCATAAACCATCTCGATCACATGCCTCTCAGTCCAAACTGCATGCAACCCGGAGCACATTCCTCTCAGTCCAAACTACTAGCAACATCTCGATCATGTGCGTCTCAGTCCAAACTGCTAGCAATATCTCGTGCATGTGCCTCTCAGTCCAAACAGCATGCGCCATCTCGCGCACATGCCTCTCAGTCCAAACTGCATGCAACCCAGAGCACGTGCCTCTCATTCCAAACTGCATGCATTCATTTCTCGTTCCATTGTTATGCTCAATGATGGTCATTGTGGACATCCACGTTCTTCCACCAGTGCCGTCTCCAGTAGAGAACTACTCTGGAGCGTGTCGAGGATGAAAGTATACGTACATTTCCCCAGACATTTCAATCGCCTTTTTATTTGGGGTTCTCAGGTTTAGCCTGTTTCATGTTATCAAAATATCTTCATTGCTGATTGCGTTGGCCCAGAATATTTTCTGATGCTCCAATGGCAAATTGCTTATGATTGCAGGCGCTTCCAACGTTGTGAGTGCTCAGATAATGCTATTGAATATAATGAATTTGATGTCCGTGGATATGAGCTAGCTTTCCGGACCTCTTGGAGCATGGCACAAACTTAGGTTTGGTAATTCTGGTGTTCACCTTCTTCTAAGAGAATCTAACACACAACCGACGAGTACACCTAGCAGCATAACCCACAGACATTTCCACCACACCAACGCCGCAAGACAAAGTCTTCTTCCGAGAAGCTCTATTTATCTTAGATCATTAACTAGATAATCGAATGTTGATTCCTCAACGTGCATTATCTCTTGATTGTGCATTGTGATTGAATGATATCACACATTGTTTCTGACCATTAGCGTGGATTGGTTATTACTCGCTTTCTCACGTATGACACAGTCATCTGTGTGACTGCTCTCGTGTGTATCTAAATGGTATCGTGCAAGAGGTTTGATCTAATGGGAATGTTCAACATCCTCAATCATTGTTAGAAGGAGCAATTGGCTGGAACATTTGTTCTGTCCGCTGTCAGTCTGAATGAACCTGTGTATGCTTATTATGAATTCTGAAAAAACTGGCCGGATGCATCGTTCTTTCGCCTGGAAAACTCTTCCTGAGTTATCTTAGCCTCTCCACTGTATTTTATGTGTCATCGGATATAAATTTTGTTAGAGCTTCCTCAGATAAAGCTCCAGCAAAAGTGTGATATTCGCTCGGCGTTGCCAAATAACGTCGGTGATGTGTCTTCAACCTGGTCTTCAAGAACATTTCGATTTTCTCATAGAAGATGCCGATTTGGAGACCAAGCGAATATTGTTTTTGAAAATGTATCACTGGAATGACAGGCTCGGTTATCGAGCCAGTCATACCAGTGCTAAATTTGGAAAAGGTAGTCTTCTCTTGGTTTACAAATTGAAGATTTCGGATCTCTGGGTGGTTTCCTAAACGATGATGATTCCTGCTACGCCAACGGTAAGACTATGATGTTGGAACGGTTGCTGCGACAACATCTTACCGATGAAGAAGCAGAAAGATAATAGTCGGCTCGCCTCGTCGCTGATATGAAGTGCGACGATATTTCTATGAGACTATCGGGCCTATCTGACAAAGAATATTCTTAGCTTCGGGTTGAGTGTTGCTCTCAACGCTAGAGTCCTAACTTCAAATAACAACCAAACTATTGTCTTACGTTGGTAAGATGATAAGTTTTAATAACTGATATAATTTTAACTGTACAAACTGATATACTACTTTGATAAATTTCTGATCTACTACCTGACTATATCAAGTATCTATCTCTGACGTAGCACAGCGATGTGCTACGGAACCCTGGTGTTGGATTGATTAACTTTACTACCTGCAAAGTTCTTCTTATATAGCCCTCAGGAGCTCTGAGGATATATACATATCGAGATATATAGTTCTATATATATCACGATATTTAGATCTTGTTCTGATGACGTTTCTAGGTATATTATAAGCACATCTTGATTTGCCCGGATAATCAGTCCGCCAATCAACCTCTGCTTATTCCTTCCTAGAAGGTTCTACCTATTACATGTTGGTCGTCCTGACCAATCAGTGATCATTTCATTTCGACTTTTACTTTGAAACTTATTCCATTTAATTCTCTGCCACAGAGTTTGATCGACGCTCATTGATCGTGACGTCATTCTGACCAATCAAACTCTGGGCTACTCTTCTATGGAGCTGCTGTCTCACATAGACAAAGCGGTGTTGGCTGCTTCTGATTTGATGCGATCTGTCAGCTAACTAACAACATTATGGAATGTGTTGTTGTTGCATGCCAATGTATGAGTGACATATAGTTGATATACAAATTTCGATTATGTTATTCATTCCTACTGGACGCTACAATGTCTATGTCCTGTCCATTGCCTATCGTGAATAAGCCTGTAGGATACTAGAGTTAATAGGCACATGAGCTGTATGATCTCATTGCCAGCTGGTGTTGTTCTATTCTCGTATGAGAATCAGAATACCTATCGTCATCAACTAAAGTCCGTTTGTCACGTACGATTCCCTCGATTCTTCTGCATTGATTATTTTCTAAACTAGTACTCTAAACAACTGCTGAATATTATAAAAGTGTGTGCCGACTGAACAGCAACAACTTTCATCTCAACAATTTCCAGATACCCATCAACTCAGAACCGTAGACCTTATCCTAATCAATTCGACTATTGCACTTTTTAGGAATAAAACTGTATCCAACACTCGATCAGGTTTCGTCGAAACTGTACATCATCAGCACTGGCTGATGTCAACTTGTTACCGTATCATAATAATAAACTAAATATAAAGATACGCAGTCAATCGGTCCATTAGCTCACCTGGTATTTTCAAATATAAATTTCACTTAGGACTTACTCGTAAATATAAGATATCCAGCGGGGTCATGACTTCCCACAAGACAATCCCATATCTACAAAATGAACATTTCTCAAGACCACTGCAGATGCCGTTTTGGCTGCTGGTACGAGGGTTAAACATAGGGTTAATACAATAGAGGATTGTATAACATTCTAGAGATACTCGGGTAAGACTTGATCGGAGCATTGCATAATTGTGGATGTTGGCTGCATGCCGTAAGATCCACATCACTTCTTTCAGAGGAATGTATTAATACATTAAATCTGGCCCATAGCAGTGAAACATGATTTGGACACGCAATAGCTGGCATCACTCACCCATATTTCGTTCTCGTTCCCATGTACTCCTCCACTATATCTATCTACCCCCACCCCCCTCACAGCATTTGCCCGCAATTGATTCCCATAATCATTGTCTCACTACGATCTTTAATTGACTATCTATCCAATTTACATCACTACTTTACAATCAATGTTTCAGGTTTGCGAAATAAAGGAATGTTATTCAGTGTGAAGTCTGGGAAATTATTTACTGGCCTAGGGCTATTCCTTCACGGGAAGGAACATCTTTGCACGGATAATGATGACACTAGACCGATTGGATGGCATTTGTGTGTGTGTGTTGTAATATTTGAGGCGTTTATATGCTAGTTCCCAATGCTAGGGTCTAGACTCACGCCTGGCCTTTATGGTTTCTGTTGAATTCTTGTGAATTCTTGTGACGTCGGTTTGTGCATTAGCTTGTGTCTCTGTGTGTGTGTGTGTGTGTGTGTGTGTGTGTGTGTGTGTGTGTGTGTGTGTGTGTGTGTGTGTGTGTGTGTGTGTGTGTGTGTGTGTGTGTGTGTGTGTGTGTGTGTGTGTGTGTGTGTGTGTGTGTGTGTGTGTGTGTGTGTGTGTGTGTGTGTGTGTGTGTGTGTGTGTGTGTGTGTGTGTGTGTGTGTGTGTGTGTGTGTGTGTGTGTGTGTGTGTGTGTGTGTGTGTGTGTGTGTGTGTGTGTGTGTGTGTGTGTGTGTGTGTGTGTGTGTGTGTGTGTGTGTGTGTGTATGTTGATCGTTGTCTCTCGATTTTGTCTCATGTTGCTGTTCTTTTCCATGGCTTTTTTTGTTGCTCCTCATGCTTGGGCGTGTGTAATGGGGATGGCCTAACCTGGACCTAACGGGGGTGGGGTAGGTGTTGGGTCGGGGGAGGTGCGTACGGTCTTATGACCTGATGCACCCAAGGGGGGGGGGGGCTTTAGGTCAGAGACCTCCCGGCCCCTTTGGGGGGAGTGGGGAGGTTGGGGTGTGGGGTCTTTCGGGTCCTGGGACCCATTTGGTCTTCTGGCCATCATCCGAGCAGGCACCAGCGCGCACTTGTTTGATTTTGATTGATTGGGTAGCCCGTATGGTGACTGTGTCCGTCCGAGGACGAACTCGATCAGTCATCCGGGTTACATCCCTCCATAGTCCCATCGAAAATTCCGAAAGATTGGATGGCATTTACTGAAGTGATTTCTTAAGTGCCGCCGGGGATTACTCAACCAGTGAAATTACTAGCATAGCTTAGAGAAGTACATTCACATATTTTCTTCCAGCAAGACTCAACAGACATGTTCTGGTTTGAGAGAATTGTGTCTTAATCCCGTAACTGTCTCGCGGCTGCAAGCTACCAGACAATACTTTCAAAGAGCAAAAACTCTTGACTTGGTAAATATTTTGAAAACACATTTTTTTTCAATTTGAAATTCTTTTCAAAAGATTTACCAACTCTAGAGATATAACGTTTGGGATATGTCGTCTGCAAAAACTAAACTCAGCAGTCAGAGAGTAAATGGTAAAGATTCCTCAAGAACGTCTAATAATTTGCTCAATGAGGGCCCATTTGTAGGCAGGTAGAACACATTAAAAGAAATTAACAACCATTGTGATAATTCGCTCAGTGATGGGGGCAGTCATTCCCATGGTAAAGAATATTTGGCTAGCTTAAGTATGAAAGTGGTTGAATTTAAATTGTTACCAAACGTATTTCAAATTACATCTCTTTTTGAAAATCTTTAAACATCAGCCATTACTAAAAGTGTCGCTAAATGTTGCGTAGACTGCACGCCCGGTTAAAACACTGTCATATTTTAAGGGTAATATGTCTGCGATATGAAACATACAGACATGTATTCACGTCAACACAGCATGCTTATGTACTAGTATGACTGTACTCTTGACGCACACATGCACACTTAATTACACATGCGCATGATATAACAAGTGCGACATCTGACAGCTGCGGCATACTCAGGATATAAGAAGTGCGACATCTTACAGCTGTGGCATACTCAGGATATAACAAGTGCGACATCTTACAGCTGTGGCATATGCATGATATAACAAGTGTGCCATCTTACATTTGCGGCATACGCTGGATATAACAAGTGCGACATCTTACAGCTGCGGCATACGCAGGATATAACAAGTGCGACATCTTACAGCTGCGACATATGCAGGATATAACAAGTGCCACATCTGACAGCTGCGGCATATGCAGAATATAACAAGTGTGATATCTTACAGCTGCGGCATACACAGTATATAACAAGTGCGACATCTTACAGCTGTGGCATATGCAGGATATAACAAGTGCGACATCTGACAGCTGCGGCATATGCAGAATATAACAAGTGTGATATCTTATAGCTGCAGCATACACAGGATATAAGAAGTGCGACATCTGACAGCTGCAGCATATGCAGAATATAACAAGTGTGGTATCTTACAGCTGCGGCATACACAGGATATAACAAGTGTGATATCTTACAGCTGCGGCATATGCAGGATATAACAAGTGTGATATCTTACAGCTGCGGCATACACAGTATATAACAAGTGCGACATCTTACAGCTGTGGCATATGCAGGATATAACAAGTGCGACATCTGACAGCTGCGGCATATGCAGAATATAACAAGTGTGATATCTTACAGCTGCGGCATACACAGGATATAACAAGTGTGACATCTGACAGCTGCGGCATACGCAGGATCTAACAAGTGCGACATCTGACAGCTATGGCATACGCATGATATAACAAGTGCGACATCTGACAGCTATGGCATACGCATGATATAACAAGTGCGACATCTTACAGCTGCGGCATACGCAGGATATAACAAGTGTGACATCTTACAGCTGCGTCATACACAGGATATAACAAGTGCGACATCTTACAGCTGCGGCATACGCAGGATATAACAAGTGCGACATCTTACAGCTGCGACATACGCAGAATATAACAAGTGTGATATCTTACAGCTGCGGCATACACAGGATATAACAAGTGCGACATCTTACAGCTGCGGCATACGCAGGATATAACAAGTGTGACATCTTACAGCTGCGGCATACACAGGATATAACAAGTGCGACATCTTACAGCTGTGGCATACGCAGGATATAACAAGTGCGACATCTTACAGCTGCGACATATGCAGAATATAACAAGTGTGATATCTTACAGCTGCGGCATACACAGGATATAACAAGTGCGACATCTTACAGCTGCGGCATACGCAGGATATAACAAGTGCGACATCTTACAGCTGCGACATACGCAGAATATAACAAGTGCGACATCTTACAGCTGCGACATATACAGGATATAACAAGTGTGATATCTTACAGCTGCGGCATACACAAGATATAACAAGTGCGACATCTTACAGCTGCGGCACACTCAGGATATTACAAGTGCAACATCTTACAGCTGCGGCATACACAGGATATAACAAGTGTGACATCTGACAGCTGCGGCATACGCAGGATCTAACAAGTGCGACATCTGACAGCTATGGCATACGCAGGATATAACAAGTGCGACATCTTCCAGCTGCGGCATACGTAGGATATAACAAGTGTGACATCTTACAGCTGCGGCATACACAGGATATAACAAGTGTGACATCTTACAGCTGCGGCATACGCAGGATATTACAAGTGCGACATCTTACAGCTGCGGCATAAGCAGGATATAACAAGTGTGACATCTTACAGCTGCGGCATACGCAGGATATAACAAGTGTGACATCTTACAGCTGCGGCATACGCAGGATATAACAAGTGCGACATCTTACAGCTGCGACATACGCAGAATATAACTAGTGTGATATCTTACAGCTGCGGCATACACAGGATATAA
Source organism: Chaetoderma sp. LZ-2023a (assembly GCA_034401795.1). Classification (NCBI taxonomy): domain Eukaryota; kingdom Metazoa; phylum Mollusca; class Caudofoveata; order Chaetodermatida; family Chaetodermatidae; genus Chaetoderma; species Chaetoderma sp. LZ-2023a. The sequence goes on along the minus strand of CM067359.1, from coordinate 106,757,870 downwards.
CAAGTGTGACATCTTACAGCTGCGGCATACGCAGGATATAACAAGTGCGACATCTTACAGCTGCGGCATATGCAGGATATAACAAGTGTGATATCTTACAGCTGCGGCATACACAGGATATAACAAGTGCGACATCTTACAGCTGCGGCATACGCAGGATATAACAAGTGCGACATCTTACAGCTGCGACATACGCAGAATATAACAAGTGCGACATCTTACAGCTGCGACATACACAGGATATAACAAGTGTGATATCTTACAGCTGCGGCATACACAAGATATAACAAGTGCGACATCTTACAGCTGCGGCATACACAGGATATAACAAGTGCGACATCTGACAGTTGCGGCATACACAGGATATAACCAGTGCGACATCTTACAGCTGCGGCATACTCAGGATATAACAAGTGCGACATCTGACAGCTGTGGCATACACAGGATATAACAAGTCCGACATCTTACAGCTGCGACATACACAAGATATAACAAGTGCGACATCTTACAGCTGCGACATACTCAGGATATAACAAGTGCGACATATTACAGCTGCGGCATACACAGGATATAACAAGTGCGACATCTTACAGCTGCGGCTTACACAGGATATAACATGTGCGATATCTGACAGCTGCGGAATACGCAGGATATAACATGTGCATCATCTTACAGCTGCGGCATACTCAGGATATAACAAGTGCGACATCTTACAGCTGCGGGATATGCAGGATATAACAAGTGCAACATCTTACAGCTGCGGCATACACAGGATATAACAAGTGCGACATCTTTCAGCTGCGGCATACTCAGGATATAACAAGTGTGACATCTTACAGCTGCGGGAGACACAGGATTTAACACGTGCGTCATCTCACAGCTGTGGCATACGCAGGAAATAACAAGTGTGATATCTTACAGCTGCGGCATACGCAGGATATAACAAGTGTGATATCTTACAGCTGTGGCATACGCTGGATATACCAAGTGACGACATAAAACAGCTGCGGCATACGCAGGAAATAACAAGTGCGACATCTTACAGCTGCGGCATGGTGAACTTTATTGGAAAGGATGTAAAGTGTGACAGACAGACTGACATGTAAACATACCGCGCGACTTATACTAGTTGCGTGTTGCAAATGACAATAACGGAAAATGCTTTTTGATCAAGGACGTACATTAAATGACAATGGTAGATTTCTTGCTTTTCTGCATGTTGGTTTGAGCCACGGTTGAATAGAAACATGTTTTGACATATTGTAACTCATGTGCATATCGCATACCATTATCATGAACGCACGTAATCTTTGGCACAGATTTTACTATTTCATGTCCCTAGCACATTTGGATAAAAGACAATCTGATGGATGGCACGTTACCTTGGCAAGGAAACAAAATAAAGAGCAATATGTGAAAAATATCAAAATAATTGGTATGGAGATGTGTAAAAACATGCCAAATTTCTTTTATATTTGGCTGTAATATCCATACATTTACGTTATATGAGATAAGAATCGCACTGGTAATGTATTGCATAATCTGTCTGTATTCCAAGACACATATCTGTACCAAATATTATTATGTCTACACATATTGCTTTCTAGAAACGGTGACCTAGTAATATGGAACTTTCTATATTATGACAATTTCCATCTCGTCCACTGTAGTCATTTGCTATAGACAACAGTAGCCAGTATATGTGAGTGTTGTACTAGGATACTGGCTATGTTAATTTCCTCTAGCAACAATGACAGATTTAAAAAAAATGTTCGTCAGGATTGATGCGCACATAAACAATCAATTAATCAGGCAATGGCAATAACGCCCTTTTTCACTGGAAGATTCTAGTTCATCCATCAATCATATGACATCATAATCAACTATGTGACGTGTAGGATGGCGTCATAATCAATCACGTTATGATTAGCGTAGCTAGGTTCGTCATGCTGTACGAATTGTATGTCTTTACTATTTAACAAACATTCTGTTGAATATTTGGAAACTAATTTGACAGGACGTTGTTGCTGCCACTGGCAGCAACACGACCCAGTCAAATTAGTTTCCAAATATAACCAGCAGCTTACCTGAATAGTTTTCTGAAAATGTATACTCATGGGGTTCAAGGATCGATCGATCTCAACACGGCCGAAATGTAGGTGGAACTTAGCTAGAGATAGACGGGGAATAGCAAAAACTGTTTTCCTCCGTTTTCCTAACAAATGTAGCCTTCGAGCATGCGCTTGTGATGATAAGGTCTGCCAGAGATTTGAGAAGTGTTGTTAACAGAAGCTAACGATGTCCTATAAAGCCACAGATCTCAACAACTGGATTATAAAGAGAACATACACTGCCATATAACCGTTTTAACCCAGGATTTTCATAATCTAAATTTCAAGATAACTAAAATAGGTAATTTGTTGAATAATTTGAAACTTATTTGACAGGAACCTGTTGCCACTATAGGAACCAACAGCTCCCAGTCAATTAGGTTTCAAAATAGTAATCCCTCCTTTTGGTTCAAATGGTTGACCTGATCCACGAACATATCTATGTTTTCTCCTTAGCAGGAGAAGTGTGATTCATCATCTCTGGAGGGGCAAGTAATAACAACATGTCTGGAAGAAATGACTTATCTCCACATTATCGCCTACGCGTAGTACTAAACGAGCTGACATACTCTTATCTAGGCAACTGGGGATCAAATAGAAATGATTATAGCCACAGCCTTGATTGAATTCGACAACCCACAGATCAGTATGGCATTTTCAAATAGTACACCAGGGAATGTGACGGAAATTACCAGGAAATGGAAAATTGGCTATTGTATGTCATCCTGGCAAGAAAACAAACTAAAAAGGATGATGTGAAAACATCAAAATAATTTGCAGGAAAATGACAGATTTCTTTTGTTTGGCAATAATATGCATTCATATAACTTATATGAGGTAACAATCTCACATATTACTTTCTCATTCGACACCTGTCAACGGTGACCTAGGCACTTTCTATTTTACGACAATTTCCATCTCGCTCCCACCCAACACCAACAAACCCCCCCCCCCCCACCCAGCCTCTCCCCCCCCCCCCACCCCCGCTAGTGATTTTCTGTAGACAACAATAACCATTATGAGTGATAATTGTACTAGGATACTGGTTAGTCCAAAAGAACTTTCCACGTTATCCATTCAGCATATGACGTCATAATCAACTACGCGACGCGTAGAATGACATCATGATGAATTACGTCATTATCACGCCATGAATGACGTAAATAAGCACGCCACGAACGCATGTTTGAAGACGGGCTATGCATTCTTGTACGAATTGTATGGCTTTACTATGTAATGCATAGTCTGTTTAGTATTTTGAAACTAATTTGACTGGGCGCTGTTGCTGCCATAGGCAGCAACAGCACCGAGTCAAATTAGTTACAAAATATTCAACAGCTTGCCGGTATAGTTTTCAGGAAATAGCGGTGGGCAGGGCATAGCTAAAACTGGAAAGGTCCAAAGCCTCTGGCAACAATGAAAGGCTTTCACTAAATATAGTTAATCGTCGGAGTTGATAAGCACATAAGTTATCAACTGATATCACTATCTGCCATTACGATCACTGCCAATAGAGGAGTTCAGTTTATCCATCAATCATATGACGTCATATTCAATTACGTCACGTAGAAAACTATAAGGTAAGCTGTTGAATATTTTGGATCTAATTTGTCTGGGTGTTGTTGCTGCCCATGGCATCAACAGTGCACAGTCATATTAGTTCCAAGACGTTCAACAACATCTTTATTAATTGGAAACGACATAGTATTCATACAGTTTGACGAACTATTACGCGGTTATGATGGACTATGTCGCGTCATTCACGACGTAATAGATTATGAGGTCAGCACACCCATGACGTAGTGTATTATGACGTCATATAATTGATCGATAAACAGGACTCCTCCATAAGATTACCTCAAATACGCGCTAAACCCGTGCAACATCGGTACTGTGCATTGAATATGTTATCTAAATACAATGAAAGATCTGCTTCCAAACATACTGCCGAAAGCTGTCCAGGAGAGGCATCAGCAGTTTTCAGTACACTTGTTATAAATATACTTGTTGTCACTTGCACCATAGCAAACATACAACTGGTATTGAACTATGCTAGACACTTACTTTGAAAGCCAGCATAAGAATGGCTAGCGCTAGCATTACGAGAATGGTTTTATACCAACAATAGCACACCGGCGAAGACAATATAGTTTGAGATCATGGCACCAGCAAATATCTATCTAAAGTGTCGACTACATTTCTAGTTCTAGTGTCCATAGAGTAAACACATAGTCCTAAATATAGCTAGGATATGTATCTTTTATCAATAGATGAGAACTGTAAACGGCTGTAATTTCCCCTTCTATCTCTGAAAAGCAAATATCTTTAGTGACGACATTTAGATGGTCCATGGAGTTCTCTAGGCCCACATTCTGATGGTCCCTAACGTGATATCTCAAGTCAAGATACCTTTATTCGCTCAGGCTACAACTATAGCCACGCGTGTCTGTATCAGGTATAGCCAGAGGAATTTGAGTACTGTTTACACGATCTTGCATTTGTGAGGGTGCATTTACACCTAGGTGTTGCCACTACTGAATCTATTTTGGCAAGTTTCAGTTGTTGCTTTTAGAATTTGCAGAAACTATTACTATTACTGATCGACTGAATTTTATTAACTGAATTAACTACTCCCGGGAAAGAAACAATATGATTAGATACCTATGCAGATATATAGCTCAACTTACTAAAACGCTTTTAAGTAGAAGTTACTTTATTGAGAGATAAAAAAAAGGTGGGCTTAGTTGAAGCCCTGGCAGCTGAATATTAAAGAACCATATTAGCAATGCTAATTCATCTCCTGCTTGTTGTAACTCCATAACAAAAACGTCATGTGCCATCTCTTCTATATTTTCCTAACTACACAGTTATTCCCCTTCTGGCTAAGCGATGCATTAGATATGTTAATGCGGCTTTCAAGTTTATCTATCCATCATCTGATGCCATATGACGTCATAATCAACTAAGTGGCATGTAGGATGACGTCTTAATTAACTATGGCATGAATGCCTCGATTTAGGCTATCTTTAACTCTTAATAGTCCGACACGTTGTACGAAGTGTATGTCTTTACCATTTAATACGAATTATGTTGAAAATCTTTATACTAATTTGACGATAAAATTAGTTTAGAAATATTCAACAGCCTACCTATACAGTTTTCTGGAAATTGATAGTCAAGGAGTTCAGGGATCTATTGATCCCAACACGAGCTAGATGTGGGTGGAGTTTAGCTAGTGATGGGCGGGGCATAGCCAAAACTGGAAAGGTCCATTAACATCGGTTTGTAGCCTCTCATACAGCTGCTTATCAGTTCAGCGTTCATTTATTTTTCGTTCCATTGTTAGTGGTAATGGATGAATCTAATATGTCACTCAAGCGTATGACGTCATGATGAAATAACACATGTAGCCTGACGTCAGAATCAAAATCAAAATACGTCAAATAATGAATGATGTCCGTCGTAAACCTTGAATAATCCATTAGTCGTTCGAATTGTGTCTCTTTACCATTCACATTATGGCCAATATTTTGAACCTAATTGGATTGGGCGTAATTGGGATTCTCGGAATTCAGGATTCAAAGTATATAAATCAATCACAACACGCGCAACGCGCGAGCGGCGATTAGCTAGAGATGGGCATAGCCTAAAAGATGTATTCATTGTGGACATCCCTGTTATCCCAACCAGTGTCCCGTTCAATAGAGGGCTATGATAGAATTCCTGATCCCCAGATATTTGCATTGCCATTAGTATGTGTGGTGATAGCGTTTGCGTATTTGACCTTCCAGTTTTTCGTTGCTGTTTAAGTTGGCACACAAATATTTTCTCTAGAGGGGAAACTTGCTTGTGACTGAAGAAACATCCAACAGTATCATGCCCCAGGGCTACTCGATAATGAAGGAACTTTTCTAGTTTATCCATCCATCACAGGACGCCATATGACGTCATAATCTATTACATGACCTGCAGGATAACGTCATAATCGATGACAGCATGAATGATTCGATTTAGTCTGTCTAAAACACTTAATAGTCCGCCAGGTTATACGAATTGTTGGTCTTTACTATTTAATAAAGATATCTCGAATATTTTGAAACTAATTTGACTGGGTGCTGTTGCTGCCCTTGGCAGCAACAGCACCCAGTCAAATTCGTTTCAAAATATTCAACAGCTTACCTGTATGGTTTCCTGGAAATTGATAGTCACCGCGTTCAGGATTGATCGATCTCAACACGAGCGAGGTGTGGGTGGCGGCTTACGAGCGAGGTGTGGGTGGGGGCTTAGCTAGAGATGGGCGGGGCATAGCTTAAACTTGAAAAGGAATATTGATCAGAGGAGTACATTATGGGCAGAAGTCCGCTTGTTGACGAAAATCCCATGCCATTTGATTCAGAGGAAGCTATCAATAAATTAGTGGCTGCACGATGCAATGAAAGGAAAACAACTCTTAGAGCCTAGCTATCTTGCACACCTTATCCATAAACCTCTCTCGTTCACGCCCATTCCGCCTCTCTATCACCCCACCTCAACTTCTATCTCAACACGGACACACGATTGTTATTTTTCATAATAGCGTTGATTCCCGTGATCTTCGTTTTGCTATGCTCTTTATTGCACTATCTATCCAAGTTACATTACAACTTTATGAATAATGTTTCAGAATTGCGAAATAAAAGAATCTTATCCACTAGGAAACATAGACAATTATTTACCAGCTCAGTGCTATTTCTTCCAGGAACCTCTTTGCACGGATAACGATGACATTAGAGCGAGCGGATGACATTTCTCAAAGTGATTTCTTAAGAGCCACAGGAGATTACACGCCAATGAAAGTTCAATTATAGCTTAAAACGCGGTCACATGTTTTCCTCCGAAAAGACTCACTTCAGAGAACGGAGCAACCCAGTTTTAGTTACGCCCCGCCCTTCTTGAGCTTCGTCCGTGGTGGGATCGATCGATCGCTGAATTCCCTGATTATCAAAATCCGTAAATCCGTATAATGTAAGCTGTTGACTATTTTGAAACTAATACGCATTCAATATGCAATATACGCGTCCATGGAAAGCAGCCTTAAATCCATTTTAGCAATGTGGTCCCATCTCCAACTAGGCATCGCCCATGCGTTGCGCATGTTGGTATCGATCGAACCGTGAACTCCATGAATGGCAATTTTCCAGAAACAGTACAGGTAACCTGTTGACTGATTTGAAACTAATTTGACTGGATGCTGTTGCAGCAACATTGCTGAGTCAAATTAATTTCAAAACATTCAACACATGACTATCACGTCGTACGGACATACAATTCGTACACACGACGGACTATTAAGAGTTCCTGACGGACTTAGATACGCCATTTATGGCGTATTTTAATTATGCCCTCGGCCTACATGTGACGTATTTGATTATGGTGCCATATACCAGACTGATAGCCTGGTTTCCTCTATATTGACGTGGTCGGCTTTAAGAGAAATATCAGAATGTTCATGGACTGACAGAGAGCTCATATTAGTGGACCCTTTCAATGTTAGCTATGACCCGCCCATCTCTAGCAAAGCTCCACCCACACCTCGTCCGTGTTGGGAGTGATCGATCTCTGACCTCCATGACTATCACATTCCCGAAAACCATACGGGTAAGCTGTTACATATGTTGAAACTAGTTTGACTAGGTGTAGTTACTGACTATGGCAGCAACAGCGCCCAGTCAAATTAGTTTCAAAATATTCAACAGCATGTTTCTTAAATAGCGAAAATATACAATTCGTACAACTGTGTCTGGCCATTAAGCGTTAACGACGGGCGTAATATAATCTTTCATGTACATTTACACGTACCGCAGTTGATTATGACGTCATATGATTGAGTGAGGAAATGGATTCATGAATTGCGGCTCACAAATAATATGCGACAATAGCTTCTTGTTCAAAGACATTCTTTAAGTGAAAGTATTTTTCTTTTCAGTGTGGCAGCGTGTAACTAGGCTAGGTGCAATTCTAATAACTATTGACCCACGGTATCTCAGATAGATTTTCCATAAAGCCGCGACAGTTTATGCTATTTCGTGCCACGAGCAATCCACAATATGCCAGGATAAATACAAATATGGTTGACGGCTGCTGATTAAACAGGCACTAAATGTAACGTGGTGAATGCCACCAGGCAGGTAAACACACGATAAAGTAAAACGTGAAAACAGCAAAACAATTAGTTTGAACATTTGTCAAACTGGTACAAAATTCTCTGATGGATAGCTCAAATATAATATATATTTCCCATCTCGATGATAATGTATTGCATAGTCTGTTTATATTGTGGAACACAATATCTATACAACGTCTTCCTACATATCGGTTTCACGTTTGCCCTCTAGCAATCTGAATCTAGGCGGATGGAACTTGGATTTCGTGGCAATTCAAGAATACATGTCCTCACTCAATCATATGACGTCATAATCAATTACGCGACGTGTATGCTGACGTCATAATCATGACGTCATGTATGATTCGATTATTCTCGTCCATACCTCTTAATAGTCCGACACGTTGTACGGATTGTATGCTTTTGCTCTTTAAGAAACATGCTGTTGAATATTTTGAAACTAATTTGACTGGGCGTTGTTGCTGTCATAGGTAGCAACAGCACCCAGTCAAATTAGTTTCAAAATATTCAACAGCTTACCTGTATAGTTTTCTGGAAATTGATAATCAGGAAGTTCACAGATCGATCGATCCCAACACGAGCGATGTGTGGGTGGAGCTTAGATAGAGATGGGCGGGGCATAGCTATACCTGGACGGGTCCATTTCTGCCTCATCCCATGTGCTGATTTACTGGAGACAATAATTAACACGATTATGGGATGGAAAATTACCGCTAGCAACAACATCAGACTTCCACTAAATATTGCTATTTGTCATGGTAGATGAGCAGATTAGTTATCAATGGGTATGTTTATCAGCCAATAAATTGTCTATCAACCGAACTCTAACATGTACCCTCCAATCCGCTTGTGGTATCCATAGGGTCATCTACCGATGTTGCAAATGATGTTATTGCCCCGTATTGCTACAGTTTTCAACAACACAATTATAAACAAAACTTGAACCCTGAATTTTGATATTCTCAATTTCAAAGGACCTAAGATCGGTAACGATTGAATACTTTGAAACTGATTTGCGCGCAACCAGTTCCTACCATAAACCGCGACAGGTTAACGTCAATTTAGTTTCAAAATATTCAAAATTATGTATTTTAAATTCTCAATGAGATTTGGAATTCTGTTCTAGTTTAAAATCGTTAACCTGACCCAGGATCTATGCTTTTCTCTTTAGCGGGAAAATAGAGGAATCCGGTTTTAGGTAATCCACGGCCATCTCTAACTAAGCTCCGCCCAACTTCGCCCATGTTAGAATCGATCGATCCCTGAACTGCCTGCATATCAATTTCCAGAAAACTATACAAGTAAACTGTTGAATACTTTGAAACTAATTTGAGGCGTACCCAGGCAAATTAGTTTCAAAATATTCAACAGTATGTTTATTAAATAGTAAAGAGATACAATTCGTACAACAATGCTTAGTCAGTCATCAATTAAGCATTCATGGCGAACTTATCTACGCCATTCATGACGTCATTGATTATGAAGTCATCTTACATGTCTCGTAGTTCATTATGATGTCATATGATTAATGGGTAGACTGGAAATGTCCATTATGATTGATATTCTCTATAGGCGCATGTGATAATAGTATGTCTAGCATAAATGTCCGGTGTTCTCAGTAACCCGTAAACGAATTACCCTGCTCACGTACAGCTTTATGAGTAACTGGGGACATAATTAAAATAATATATTTACATCCCTGAAAGGATTCTTTAAAACTGTCATAACGAGGCCGACGAAAAATGAACTCCGCGGTGGCCTTGGGGAATGTCTATTTGTAGGTCAAGAGAATGCTATTTTCGAAAATGTACCAGTGGAATGACTGACTCAATAACCGAGCTAGTCATTCCATTGGAAAATTTTCAAACATTGTATTCTCTTGCCTGTAAGAGGACATCCCATAAATAACTATTTCCATTTTCACGACTGAATTTATAACCATTAAAGTGTTAACTGATAGTCTAGCCGTACATTCTCAAAGGCACACCAGGAATCCCTTAAGGAGTTGGGGATCAAACTCTTGGCTTTGTGTAATTTATTATCTATCGAGACACGCCGAAAACGCAGTATTTGGCAAGGAATATATGACTTCCACGAAAGTGGAGTCTAAATGAAAGGAGTAATCAGACATGCTGTTAGGTGAAGAACGCCAGAAATGCAAGGAACTTCATAAGTGATATTTATATCTTCTCGATGACCTCATCAATTCGTGGGATAGCGATGCTGTATAGAAAAAGGTAATCTATTTAAAACAAGGATACGCTGTCAAACTCATTGCTGTTAAACGGGGTTGATTTTCTATTTCTCTTTTAGAAAGACAAATGGATATTAACCATGGAGTAGCCTAGATAGATTAGTCCACTCCTGTTTGCTTATTTACGAATCTTATATATGTGACAGCATTTTCTCCAGATACGTGCATATATGCATGCCTGCGTCCTTGTACGTAGTGCGCGCGCGTGTGTGCGCGTGCGTATGTGTTTGCTTGCGCGCGTGTGCGCATATGTGGGTGCGTGCGTGCATGCGAATATAGCTATGCATCTCTACAGCGTGAGAAGAGTTATTCATCATCTCTATTTGGTACATGTGATAACACAATCTCTAGCAAAAATAACTCGTGTCCACAGTATCCTCTAAAAAGATTACTTAGCTGAGATACATTTATGTAAGCAACTGGGGAGCCAATGGGATCAAACATAATTACATGCCTGAAGGGATTCGTTAACCACCAGTTCAGCATAACGTTCTCAAAAGATACAACAGGTTGCCTTTAGTAATATATTGATTGGGAAGGAATATATGGCTTCCAAGAAAGTATAAATCGAATCAGTAATGGACCATTCCAGTTTATCCATCCAACATATTACCTCAAGTGGCGTCATAATCAGCCCATCGACGCGTAGGATGACGCCATAATCAATTACAGCATGGATGGCTCGATTTAGTCCGTCTTAAATGCGTAATAGTCTAATACGTTGTGCGAATTGTATAATCCTTGCTATTTAATAAACATGCTGTTGAATATTTTAAAACTAATTTGATTGGGGCGGTGGACGCTGCTGCTGCAGCAACAACATTCAGTCGAACTAGTTTCAAAATATGCAAAATCGTACCTGTCGATCACTTAACACCACACATACTGTCCTTTCCAGTTTTAGTTATGCCCCGCCCATCTGTAGCTAAGCTCCGTCCACGTTTTGCCGGTGTTGGGATAGATCGATCCTGACTGAAAACTATACAGGTAAGATTTTGCATATTTTAACTACATCCTATTTCTATCCCCTCCAGAGCATCCACAACTCATGGAACAGTGCAACTGTACGGGAAATGCCATGTATTTATAATGAAATCAGTGTTGCTAAATCTACTAGTGTTAAACAGGTTTGATTCTTTGCTTTCTATATCAGAAAGCGAAAAGCAATCATACAGTGTAGAAGAAGTCTCTACCAGCTGATTACTGAAGAAGTTGTTGGCTTGATTGGCGTCTATCGAGTCCCTAATTCCAGGTTCCATTCACGTCATATCGAGGCTGGTGTATATTTTAGCCTATTATTGGTAACTTCCCCAGCATTTGCACAAGGTGCCCATTTATGCTCCTGGGTGGAGAGAGGCAGCGAAGAGTGAAGGATATTTCCCATGTTTCCATAGATTGCTCGATTGGTGATTACTGCGCCTTTCTTTGCTTACTTATGCACAGTGTCTGCGCGGCAGTATTTGATCCATATATGTGTGCATGCAACCGTACCTATGTGCGTATGGGAGTGTTTGCACACACTTTGCTATCTCAATTGTGTACATGTACGTGGGTAACACTTTGCTATCTCAATTGTGTACCTGTACTTGGGTAACACTTTGCTATCTTAATTGTTTATATGTACGTGGGTAACACTTTGCTATCCCAATTGTGTACATGTACGCGTGTAACACTTTGCTATCCCAATTGTGTACATGTACTTTGGTAACTCTTTGCTATCTCAATTGTGTACATGTACGTGGGTAACACTTTGCTATCTTAATTGTTTATATGTACGTGGGTAACACTTTGCTATCCCAATTGTGTACATGTACGCGTGTAACACTTTGCTATCCCAATTGTGTACTTGTACTTTGGTAACTCTTTGCTATCTCAATTGTGTACATGTACGTGGGTAACACTTTGCTATCCAAATTGTGTACCTGTACTTGGGTAACATTTTGCTATTTCAAGTGTTTACATGTACGTGGGTAAACACTTTGCTATCTCAATTGTGTACATGTACGTGGGTAACACTTTGCTATCCCAATTCTGTACATGTACGCGGGTAACACTTTGCTATCCAAATTGTGTACCTGTACTTGGGTAACATTTTGCTATTTCAAGTGTTTACATGTACGTGGGTAAACACTTTGCTATCTCAATTGTGTACATGTACGTGGGTAACACTTTGCTATCTCAATTGTTTACATGTACGTGGGTAAACACTTTGCTATCTCAATTGTGTACCGGTACGTGTACATGTGTGGGAAAATAGGCTCGGTCACAGTGAATTTTATGATCGCACGCATCGTATTTGAGTAGCCGAAACAATTTGAGTATCTTAATGAGCGAGCCAGACAGATGTTCCTCCATCGCGGAAAGTAAACAGGATCATAATTACCATGTGACAGAATACAACGTGACTTGATATTGTAGTAACACCAGCCATGCTCATAGGCATCTTGTCCATGATCAATCGAAACACCAAACCATCGCAGATAAAATATTCTTATATTTTGAAAGTAATTTGATAGGGAGGCAACAGCAGCTTCCAGTCCAAGTGGTTTTAAAACATTCAACTAGTTTTAAATTTCGAAGAGCTAATAAAGACTGTGCACTCGTCTGTGAAATAGCAACACCTATCAGTAACAATATTGCCAAGCCAAACCACACCCGTTTCGTCAGATAATATTTATAAAGATCCAAGCTTCGGCCTGCACTGATAGAATGATTGATGAGAATTATATGTTTGCATGGATAAGGGAACGAGATGAAACTGACTGGCTAAGATACTATCTACCCGGCTAGAGATTATGTTATTTGCGAGGTCGTGTTCGTAAATCTATGTTTACTTATTAACATGGCATTATTTCTGTATCGCTTTCCTTTCCTTACAAAATACATATATAGTGTGGAACGAAGCTAATTTACAAAATAGTGAACGTGTACAAAGCTTAGCTCTCAAGACCTTCCGACGCATGGCGGAAGCTAGTTCACCTGCTACAGTCTCGAGTGCACCTTCTACAGCATCGATCTGTGTTGATCGCTAGATAAATCATAGTCAAATATAGATTCCCCAACGTCCATTATCGCCTGATTATTCGGTGTGATGGACTGCTATTATTTCTTCCCTTTAGCTTGGTTTTGGTATTGTTTGTTTTCAGAAGTATATCAATTTCTCCATCGTTGCCTTTCTCAAACGTATCGAGATAGTGCCGTGAAGGACGTCTGGAGTAATGGGAATGTTTGAAATTCTCCAATTTTGGTAGACGAAGCCATCGGATTGTTGTGCCCGTTATCTGGTATCATGAACCAACAGACTGTCATGAAACGTCTTCCCGAGACCATTTAGTCGCAGCAACATGTTTGCATTTAGTTAGAGCTTCATCAGATAAATCTCCAACAAAATTGTGATATCTGCTCGTGGCAGAAAAAGAAAGACTTCAATTGAGGCGTCAACTGATGAGGCACTGATTATGGCATGCTATTTTTATTTCGTCACCTACGATGTAATAGACCAAAGGGTTTTATCGTGGCCATGTCCCCGAGTTACTCTGGAATGAATTACTCCGAGATTTTCGTAATGGCTGCTGGCAATATGTTCCATGTCATTTACTCTCAACAAATTAATTCCGACACATTGTAGAGACCAGAAAAATCTCTTCCACATTCGCGCTCTTGCGCGCCTTGCCATTAATTCTCTCAAGGTCCCATCTTCTTTCTCTCACCACCAGCTTTCCTGCCTGTTCATCAGCCTGGCAGTCTGTCTGCCCGCCTTCCAGCCAACACCACCGCCCACCCGCTAGACCGCCTACCTGCCCACCAGCAAACCACTCTACCTCTTTATTTCTCATCGCTCCCATTATTTGGGCCTTTGTCCCAAAATTCTTGCTTCCCTGTCACTGCTAATCCGCGTGGGAATTGTTTGGTCCTTGTTTTTATTTCATTATCTATTCAATTCACATCACTTCTTTAAAAGCAATGTTTCGGAATTGCAAAATGAAGGAAGGTTATCCAAGAGGAAGTCATGATAATTATTTATTAGCTCGGTGTAATTTCTGCCCAGAAGGTCTTTGCATGTATAATGAAGACATTAGGGCAACAGGATGGCATTACCTGAAGTGATTTCTCTTTAGTTCCCCCAACTTCCATTATCTCAGTATTGACCATTGTGATTTGAGGATATCTGCTGTTGTTTCTATCAATTTCGATTGGCCATATTATTATTCGTTTTCAGACGTATATCAATGTCTTCTGTGTGACTTTTCGTGCATCAAGATGGTGTCGTGCAGGATGTCTGATGTAATGGAAATGCTCAATATACTCAAGCATTGCCACAAGAATAAATTGTGTCCTGTGCCCGTTCTCACGAACCAGTCAAAGGGCATTATACAGAAAGAGGTTAGAGGATATATAATGCTTTCGCATTTGTCTATGTTGTATGCATTTAGTTCGAGTTGCATGATATATAAGCTCCAATACCATAGTATTAGCTGCCTGTGTGGCAGCCATACAGATAATTGGATGTGGCTTTAACTTGGCCCGCACTGGTTTTGTCACGCTATTTTGAGTAGCTGATATCGTCAAGTAGTCTGTAATGAAATGGAGGATTTTACCATGTCAAAGACTTACTGGGAAATGAATTGATAAGCATTGCTTAATTGCGGTTGTTGGCTGCAAGATGCGGTTTCTCGCACTATCTCTCTCCATGCTGGTCTCTCTCTCTCTCTCTCTCTCTCTCTCTCTCTCTTTCTCTCTCTCTCTTGCTCTCTCCCCCTCTCTCTTCTTTTTCTCGGGCACCGCTCTTTCTCCCCCTCTCTCCCTCTATCGCTCTCTCTCCTTCTAACCCTCCCGCAGCCCCCCCCCCCCTCTCTCTCTCTCTCTCTCTCTCTCTGTCTCTGCTTGTATATCTATTATCTATCCCTGCCTCTATCGGCTCATGCCATGCCCCTCTATGTATCCGTTTCTCTATCCCTCTCTCTGTATCCTTCTCACTCTGTCTCCCTCACTCTCTCGCACCTCCCTTTCTCCCCACCCCCTTGCTTCCACATTGTCTCCTTATATCATTTGGCTCCATGGAACTTAAATTTCATGCCGTCCTCACCAATATTCCCATCTCTCACCACCGCTCGCCTCTCTCTCTCTCTCTCTCTCTCTCTCTCTCCCCTTCCCCCCTCCCTCCCTCCATCCCTTCCCCCTCCCTCCCTTCTCCCTCTCTCCGTCCATGCCTCCCTTCCTCCCTCTCTCCCTTCCTCCCTCCCTCCCTCCCTCTCCCTCCCTCCCTCCCTCCCTCTCTCTTCTCTCTCTCTCTCTCTCTCTCTCTCTCTCTCTCTCTCTCTCTCTCTCTCTCTCTCTCTCTCTCTCTCTCTCTCTCTCTCACCCTCCCTCCCTCTCTCACTTTCTCTCACCCTCTCCCCCACTCTCTCTCGCTCTCTCTCTCGCTCTCTCTCTCTCTCTCTCTCTCTCTCTCTCTCTCTCCCCCATACTCTCTTCCTCTCGTCCGTATCTCATGCCATTCAACATTTGCTTCATTGGCACACTGACGCTCCCAATGATGAGTGATCTGCCCTGGATGTTACTCCACTATCTATCCACTTTACATCGAGATGTTATCTAAGAGGAAACATAGTCAAGTACTTTCTCGCCAAGTGCTACTCCTTCCCGCAACCTATTTGCACCGATAATGATGACATTACAAGCGAGTGCATGACATTTCCTATAGAGATTCCGTAAGTGCTGCAGGCGATTACTCAACCGATGCAATTACAAGTATAGCTTATGGCGCATTCACACGATTTCTTCAAATAAGACACAACACGCATGCTCTTATCTCATAGAAATATTTCACCGTTCGATTTCAATACTTTAAATTTCGATAACTAAGCCACCAACGACTTCCAGTCAGATTATTGCCAAAATATCTAGCAGGTCCAGCGTTATAGCCCAACGGAATTATTGTCACGTGGCTTGCAGCAGTCAAACATATACTCGTCCACCTGTTTTAATAAAGTTTGTTAACACCTCTTGTGCCAAGTTTACATTTTAATTGTCAAAGTGGCCAACGGGCCTATGATGTGTGTTGAGAAACGTTCATTTGTAGGTCAAGAGTGTCCGATTTTTTTTGTAATTTACCACTGCAATGACTGTGGTAAATTTTCAAAAACCAGGACACCCTTGGCCTAGACATGGGCACTGGATAGCAAATGCGATTTCGAATTTTGACATATCTGTGATTTGCTCTTGGGCATGAGACGTGTGATTCACTATCTCTGGAGGCGCAGGTGATTAAGCAATGTCTGGTAAAAGAGTGCTCGATGCTCAGATTATCCCCTAAGCAAATTATGGAGCTAACATACACCTATATGAGTAACATCGGAGTCGATGGAAATAATTATGTTTACATCCGTAACAGACTTCTTCAACCGGGAGACCGGCGTAATATTCTGAAAGTATTCACCAGATATCCCTAATAGAGTTAGGCCAAAATCGCGGCTACATGTAATTTATAATATATGGAGACACGCTAATAACGTAATGTCTGGCGAGAAATGTATGACCTCCAGGAAAGTGGTGTCTAAATCGAACATATAATCAAACACACTGTTTGGCGAATGACTCTTGAAACACAAGTGAATACATGATATTTATATCCTCTAAAAGACGTTGTCAACTAGTAGAACCGCAGCACGGTGTTAGGAAAATGTCACCCATTTATAATTGCAGATACGCTGCCAACACACTGCGGTTAACCGGTTTGAATTTTGGTTTCTACTTCACAGAGCCAAAGTAATGAAACATGGAAGGCGAGCTATTTGTAAATACGTGCGTGCGTGTGTGCGTGTGTGCGTGTGAATGCGTGCGCGCGTTCATTCATGCGTGCGTGCCAAAGTTTGTGAGTGCACGTCTTTATGCGCATGTGTGCGTCTATGCCTGATTACGTGCGTGCGCGCATGCGTGTAGTGCGTGAGTGTGTGAGTGCGTGAGTGTGTGTGTGTGTGTGTGCGTGTTTATGCGTGTGTGCGTGCGTGCGTGCTTGTTGTCGGTGTGTGATTTCGTACATTTTGGCATGCATGTGTCTGTTCGTGTACGTGCGTATTTGCGTACAAATACACTCAGATCGCGGATCTTATGTTTGCATACATCATGTGAGGCACCTTATTTGAGTATCATAATGGGTGGTCACGTTCCATTTTAACTGAAAGCAAACATGATCATGATGACCATATGGCAGGTGACCCATGATGTCGTGATTCACTATAGTTCTAACGTTAAATAGTTACCTAGGTTTGTATGTGCGCGCGTGAATGTGTGCGTGCGTGCGTGCGTGCGTGCGTGCGTGCGTGCGTGCGTGCGTGCGTGCGTGCGTGCGTGCGTGTGTGCGTTCAAGCATGCGTGTGTGCCAAAGTATGCCTGTTTGAAGTTTACGAAATTGTGTAACTTCAGGTCTGTTCGACTGAGATAATGCCAGTGGTTTGCTGTTTCTATTGGTCATGCAAGTATATTTACAACACCCCCCCCCCCCCCCCCACCCATATCCCCACCCCCACCCGCATGGAAAATATTAACCCATCTGTATTATGTCAACAGCGCTTCAACTTGCCCAAAATGCTACTCATATAAATTAAGATTTCTCATGAAAAGCTTAAGAGAACACTATTTTTGGTATGTTTACTACTGAAATTTGCAAAAATTAGTCTTCCTGCGAATGCACATTCCCCAATGGGCTACAGAGGTTGTGTTGGCCGGCTTGACCATGAATTTGCTGACGGTCAAGAAAAGACAAATTTCCCGATTAGTCTGTGTCCATTTGCACGAAAAGAGGAGGGTATTTTTGAAAATTTACCACTGGAATGACCTTCTAGGTAACCGAGCCAGTCATTCCAGTGGTAAATTTTCAAAAATCGTCTTCTCTTGGTATGTAAATGTGCACTAGCCAATACAACATCAGAGGATGTTTTTGACTAACTTGACCATTAAAGGGCAACTAACCTCATTTCTTGATAGCTATTGAGGTGATCTAATATGCCACTAATAAAATATGCAGTTAATTTTAAGCTTTGTATCATGCCACTAAAGAAATATATGCAGGCTTTAGTAGCTAAATGTTGGTACATGTCTACACCCTATGATGGCTGTCATGATTTACTCTTCAACCAATCAGAAAACACCTCGCGTGTTTGCCTCGGTATATACGCTCGGTCATAGAGGTGCCATCTATAGTTTGACAATGTGGTGGAACAGCAACCATACAGGTTAGCGGATGAATAATTTGAAACTAATTAGACAAGAAGTTGTTGCTGCCTTAGGCAGCAACAACTTTCAGTCAGATTACTTTCAAAATATTCAACGGGATGAGTATTGCCAATGCTTTGGCACTTACCTGACATCACGCACTATCTCGTGAGGAGAGAAAATGGCGGCGAGCACTGTTCAACATTTACTCGATATTACAAAGCAGATGATTGTGATACAGATAAGGACATGTGACAGAATATGAATGATATGCGATCTACATACCATAATATATCGGTGCAATGCAACATTTGAGATAGGACTAGCATCCCTTTGAAGGCTTAACTTGGCACAAGAGGGTTAAGCCAATTATATCCTCCTTGAAGGTACAGAGATAACATGGCAGCGATCTTGTAGAAAACCGGAAAGCTGTGGGAAATCTGTGACAGCAATGGCAGATGTGGAATAATCCAGTATGTTGTGATGAAGGGTATAGTTTGGCAACAGTACTATCAAACTAAACTACTACCTTACTGCATGTAGTACTCACGGAGTTCTTAACATCTGTCAGCACCGATAGAATGATTGAAAGCAATTTTTGTATGCATCAATTTGGAAAAGAGATCGTGAATTGATTGTCTCAGATACATATCTACGTGGCTAGACATTTTGGAATCCAGTAACGATTGCCAATATCCATGGTTGGACTGTCAGAAAATAGATATTTGCTACATCCCGTGTAGCCCCGTGGCCTCGAAAAACAAGGGGCACCCAAATCAAAAAACAATTTTCGCATTTGAATCTTTTAATC